>CAJVPY010000384.1:0-27907 GCA_910591965.1 Dentiscutata erythropus | reverse complement strand
GATGCACTTTGCAAGAACACCTCCTTAACTGCGTTAAATCTCTATTGTAATAATCTTGGACCTAAAGGAGGAAAAGCGTTAGCGGATGCACTTTGCAAGAACTCCACACTGACTTCTTTGAATCTTGAAGATAATGAACTTGGATCAAAAGGAGGAAAAGCATTAGCAGATGCACTTTGCAAGAACAACTCCTTAACAACGTTAAATCTCAAAGATAATAAACTTGGATCAGAAGGCGGAAAAGCATTAGCAGGTGCACTTTGCAAGAACTCCACGCTAAAAGATTTGAATCTTAGATATAATGAACTTGGATTAGAAGGAGGAAAAGCATTAGCAGATGCACTTTGCAAGAACGCCTCCTTAACAACGTTAAATCTCAATAGTAATGAACTTGGATCCGATGTAGGAAAAGCATTAGCAGATGCACTTTGCAAGAACACCTCCTTAACAACGTTAAATCTCGATAGTAATAGACTTGGATCAGAAGGAGGAAAAGCATTAGCAGATGCACTTTGCAAGAACTCTACGCCGAAATATTTGAATATTGAATATATTGAATTTAATGGGATAGGATTTAAATTAAAATCAAACAATTACGTTGTTAAAATAGATCAATAGTTGTAATAATAAGTTGTATAAATTAAGAATGGAGAGAGGAAGAGAAAAGAGGGACTTACAATAAAAATAGCCAATTCGTTTTTTATATTAATTAATGGTTCTAGCGTCGTACTAATATTAAAAAAAAAATTAATTTGTAAATTAAATAATACTAAAAGTGTAGAGCATTTATATTTTGCACGTTTTTTTAGGCTATGCATTTTAAGAACGGTATGTATAAATTTTATACTGTACAGTATATTTATTATTATTGTTAATTTATAAAAAATATAGAAATATATATGTTTTCTATTCATTAAGCTTTTTATTTTTCGCTCCAAATCATCAATTTTATAACATTTTACATGTTATTGTTTTGATGATTACGAACTTTGGCAAGATTGTAAATTTTTAAGAAAATTATTTTTTACAGTCTATTTTGATTATTATTTTTACTAATTCTTTATTAAATCAATGGCTCATGATTATAATAAAAAATAATGAAGTACATAACAATAAAAGAACTCAAAATCTAATTAGATTTATTGTAATTTATTTGCATTAAAAATTCACCCGAGCCATTTCATTTTTCAGTTTGCATAAATTGAAAAATACGTAACACATATCAATTAATAATTACTGTAACAAAATTTGAAAATGACGTGCAACATATTGAAATGATTAATACTACAATATTATTGAAGTTGCCTAAAAGTTAAACTGATTCTACCATCTTTAATCTTTTTTTCTTTTGGAATCGCATGTTTCCAAAATCGTTGAGTAGTACCCTTCATGATTACCATAGAACCATTCTCAAGAATAATTTTACGTAGTAATTTCTTATCAGATTTATTTCTAAATATAATAGTTCTTGGTATACCAAAACTGACCGAAGCAATAATACCTTGAGGAACAAGACCTTTTTCGCTATCCGAATGTTCACCGATATAGTCATTACCACTTTGATACCAATTTAATAAAACAAAATTAAATTTTGCATTTAAAATAGATTCAATTTTTTCTTGAATAATTTTTATGGAAGGTGGATAGTCAATAGAATCAACTTTTGCACTAGTTCCGGAATAATTATAAACCTTATCGGGAGTTGAACCGAAAGAACAAGTGAGTCGGTGAGCAGGTGAAGTGTGTCCATGAACTTTAAAGACTGGACGTGACCATTGAGAAAGAGATGCTAAGTCAGAATAATAACTCTCACAGTCTTGTAAAGAAAAAATGGATGAATAATAATACACTTGAGCTTGAGGCATCTCTAACTCAATAAAAGCTGGTTCGGTTTCTGATGATTTATTACATGATGATGTATTAAGAGGTTTTGCTTTTTTTCTTGCATCATTTGTGTCCTCTGTTGATTCAAGTTGTTCTGACTGAGATGTTTGCGCTTTTCGTTTCATATTGTGAGAAATAAGTGTCTATCAAATCAAAATACGTCATTAATAAACTAGAAATCAATTAAACACTGCTGTCACTACAACTCCGGAATCAAGTTTGGCATACTGTATATTTGTTATGTACGTACGTTGTACAAGTTGTACAAATTTACATTAGATGATCTGTATTACATATATCGATATGTAATCAAATTTTACAAGAATTACCTGGTGTTAATTTATCACGGGAAGAACAAGAAGAGTTATCACGAACAGAAAAAGAACTACTTGAACAAAAAAGGTAAATTTTTCTTTAATAAAATTAAAATTAATGGTTATTAAAAAAAAAATTAATGCTTAAAACCTTTATTGAAATTTAAGGGCCGCACGGCGAAAATTTTCAGAGTTGCCAATTATACAATTTAAATAACTCCATCAGTGTTGTTGATTGGAATCTGGAGTATATTTTTAGATTTTCTAACATTTTTGCGCAATAACATTTGAAGTTTTTGGAAGCAAAAGTAAATAGGCTTTTATTAATTTTCAAAATTCAATAATTAAATTTTGAATTAAATTAGTAAAAATATTACAATGGATTTAATTACAATAGTTCTTGTTTTAATTTTATTTTTAATTTAATAAACTTTAAAAATTTATAGTGATTTTAATTAAAAGGTTTTATTTAGTAATCTTACGGCAGTAAAGATAAGATATTACACTACTACTTTATATTAATAAACTTTAAATTTGTAGAATTTTTTTAAATATTTTTTTTTAATTACTGGTAATAATTTTTTTGGTCATATAATCATAGTTAAGCGGTCAGATCGTATTAATTTAAGTGGCAATTAGAAGTTTGAAAAATTGTATAATAATCTTTGGTCCGTTGGGTATTAGTGAAAATGAAGTTTTTATCTGTACATCTGTTTATTTTTTAAAAAGTTTGGTTTAAAGTAAATTTTTTAGTTATTTTCTTAAATTTAATTATATGATCGGATCACTATTGCAAACACTAGTATAAAAAAAATTTATATTTTCTAATAACGTTATTTTTAAGGCTATCATTATTGATATTACGTATATTATAAATATATCAATAGGACTTTTGTTCAATGCTAATTCCGGTTGAGTTATATGCGTGAGTGTTTAAATTACTTTTCTTAATTCTCATTTCGGCTATTAGTCTATCAGAATAGTTCTCCATAGTTGCGAAATACACTAAATAGTATAATTATTTTAGATTAATATTAATTGATACCTTGACTCTCACATGATAAAATGCGTTATTAGCTCGTATGTAATTAAACCTCGACATTAAATTAGTAAATCCAAATATCTTTCTCTCTTTTAAAACATGACAGCAGAACTAAAAAAAAACATTCCTTTATAAAAGCTATTAATATTCATTAACTTATGTTATTTCATAAAAAATTTGTGAAAATCTATTAACGAAAACTTATGCTAGTAGAAGAATAAGCAACCACATTCTTCGTAAAGGTGTCCAAGCTGCTATAAATATTACTGCTCATAGAATAAACAATAATAAATCAAAGATTGTGAAACTTGAGTACCACTCGCCACAAACATTTACATTTATTTTACACTATATATTTAATTTAAAATTTCTATTTACAAGAATGATAACCGAGAAAGCAATGGGTGATGATGACGTATTATACTAAAAACGATGAAGACCAGATACCCAATCTCGATTTCAAATTCCACAAGCAACTCTGCAAGACGATACGGCTCAAAGATTTCGTTATAACAGCTTTAACTTTATTAATTGTAAAGTCAAAGATTTTCTTTTAAAATAATTTTAAATTTTTAAAATTTTTAAAATTTTAATGTATGCTGTAATATGCTGTAGTAATTATCCTGGTTGTTAGTTTTTTACTACTTTTTTTTCAGTTTATCTGCCTTATATGATCTGTTTTCTATAATTGACATTGGGTCTTCTCAAGCATCAACCTAGATGCGAATTCATAGTGATCGAAATTGTGCATAAGTATTATGACGTAATTTTAGTTATTGTCATAATATTTTGAATAAAAGTCAATAATATGAATGACAATATTATTTAGATATGCTCAAGCTGTGATTTTATAATAATTGTAATGATGCTCAATTGCAACGATAGATCAAAATAAAGATCTCAATCACTACTTGAGATAATTCTAAATAGTTTGCCGAATATCTTGCAAAAATGTGTGTTGATTATGAAATTCAATAATAAAAAGTATGAAACACTTGAACAATACCTTATTAACTTTAATATTATAACGTATGATTAGTCAACGCAGAAAAAGAGGTGGTTCGGGAAAAAAAGTTTATTGACAAAAATGGTTAACTTACAGTACATTTTTTTACTATTTAAAATTTCCTTTCGTGTAATAAACTACCTTACTTACATATCCTAATGACTGATCGATTAAAAATACTTCCGTTAATTAAAATTTAATTTTCGACCCATTAATTGAGACGCCCGTTGTCAAAAGTCTAGCATAGATTTGAGTAATTCGGCATCTACTCCAACTTCAATAAGGTCTAATTATGACAAGAAATCCACTTTCAGATCCCGTATTCCAAGATTACTAGGTCAACGACCATCTTTAAAGTCTATCTCAAATCAAACGGTACCATATTTTATTCCAACTTTTCATAATATCAAGCAAATTCATGAATCTTCATCCGAACGTAATAATAAGGAAATACATTATTATTTCCACTATCATTTTTAATAAGATTTATAATTTGTGGTTCTTTTCTATATGTAACTTATTCTGGGCATATTAGTTTTAAAAAATTACGATTTGTATATTTCACGTGATTTTAATAATGACCTGCTATCAACTTGTCGAAAGGTTATTTGATTTAACTTGTTTTAAAAAAGACTGCATAGCATCATTGCGATGAGTAAAAATTAGACATACATTCGAACTAGTTATATATACGGCATAACTTGCACACCCCAAATATATGATAAAATCCAAAAAAAATATACCAAAATCCCAAACATATGCCGGATCCTAAATATATGATGAAATCTCAGACAAATACCATATCCAAAATATAATAGGGTTATATTAGTTTTGTATAGACTTATCACGATTTGTACAAAAAGCTCAGCTACTGTGCTTAACTTACGATAGAACATAATAATTTTTAATGCAAATAAACTCAACTTTAACAAAGAATGTGGTCACTAGGATAGAGAGTATTTTTTAACAAAATTTTTATAATAACTCACGATAAAAATCATGATAATTTTAATACGAACTAACTTAACATTAACTTCATATAAACCATAATGATTCCAACTTATCATCACACGGTGGGTATCAGAACTGCAAGAAGTTCTGTATCAGATTTTTTACAATAACTCATAGTTGAAAATATGATACTTCAATACAAACTAACTTGATCCAACTACATAGCGGTACTAGAATAACAAGTAAGTTCATTAACAGAATATTTATTGTAACTCATGACAAAAATCATAATTTTAATGCAACTATCTCTACCTTAACCATTGTATACTGCATTAGCGAGCAAACTCTGAAATAGAAAATTTTACAGTAAATAGCAACAAAAAATTCGCAATAATTTCAACAAGACCAACTCAACCTTAGCTGCTTACTATATGTCGGGCAAGTTTTGTAATATGGTGCAAGACATCTAAACTCGACAATAATATTCAAAATGCTAAAACTTTTTGCACAGACAATATTTTTAAAATCTGACCGGTAACTTTGTTCTTCATGATGAGCTCTACAAAGTTACCGGTCAGATGTAAAAAGGTTTTGCATTTTAAAGTTCGTTTAAAGTTTATTTTATATATAAATCTTATTATTTTAATATCAATTTTCAAACTGCTAAAACCTTTTATACAAGAGGTTTTTCAAAAAACTGGCCGGGAATTTTATAGAGCATATATAGCTTTATAAAGTCACCAGCCAGTTTTTTAAAAAACCTCTTGTATAAAAAGTTTTAGCAGTTTGAAAAATCGTAACAAGTCACGTGATTGTCGAGTATAGATGTCTTGCACCATATAATTTTTTACGAAAATTACAATGCAGACTAATATTCCCAACCACATAATGTAATCATCGGAATAGCAAGTTCGTAACAGAATTTTTACAATACGCTATAGCAGAAATCACAATAATTCTAATACTGAAATTCAAATTTTTATATCTTTATATAATTTGTTATAAGCATTATTTTATTTATTTAAGTTTTAATAAATTTATATAAACCTACAGATTTATGTTTATTAGAACTTAAAAAATAGTTTGTTGAATTTTATTTCATAAAATAAAATTCTCAAAGTACATAATTTAAATATAAAATTAAATTTATTTTGCAAATATAAGAAAAGTAAGCTAAGAAAAACAATATTCAAAAGTACTAGTAACTTTTTAACACAGTATGCAAGTTAGTTACAGGATTATTTGCTAACAACACACAAATCACTAATATTAACTCAGAGATACTATCACCAATCGTTATTTTACAAATTAACTTTATTGAAAATACATATTATTAGATAATTAGATATATAAGATGCATTTTAAGAACACCAACAATTTAAAAAAATAAATATGATATGGCTTATACTTACGGACTAATAATTTAAAAGATATTTGTTAATATATTTGTCAGATGCATATTTTAAAATCACCAATAATTTAAAAATAATAATAAAATATAAACTTGCATGCTAATAATTTGACAGAAGCATTTGTTAAAATATTAATTAGATGCATATTTTAAGATTACTAATTAAAAAAAATGAATAATAAAACTTATACTTACAGACTAATAATTTGACAGAGGCATTTAGTAAAATATTAGTCAAATGCACATATTGAGATCAATAATTTAAAAAAATATAATAAAGCTTAAACTTACGAGCTAATAATTTGAAAGTGGCATTTGTTAAAATTTGTTAGATGCATATTTTAAGAGCACTAATAATTTAAAAAAAATAAATAAAATAAAGTATATACTTACATGCTAATAATTCAGCAGGGGCAATCTAAAATAATTAATATATGCATATTTTAAATCATCAATAATAAATATAATAAAACTTATACGTACTCGCTAATAATTTGACAGAATATTTGTTAATATATTTGTCAAATGCATATTTTAAAATCACTAATAATTTTAAAAAAAGAAATATAATAAAGCATATACTTACAACCTAATAATGTGACAGATGCGTTTATTAGATTATTTGTCAGATGCATCATCAATAATTTAAAAAATATATAATTTAGCAGAAGCATTTGTTAAAATAATTCTCAGATGCATGTTTTAAGATTACTAATAATTTACATATTGGCAAATTTGCAGAATTGACCTAAATTAAGGTCCATATATATTAACCCAAAATTTCAGCCATTATGCATTCTATAATTGTTAAATCCAGGAATCCTAATTCTACAAATCTGCCAACATGAAAAATAAATATATAAAAACTTATACTTACACACTAATAATTTGACAGAGGCATTTGTTAAAATATTTACAAATTGGCATTTCAATATACAAATAATTTAAAAAAAATAAATATAATAAACTTGTACTTACACGCTAATAATTTGACAGGGGCATTTGTTAAAATATTTGTTAGATGTATATCATGAGATCACCAATAATAATTTTAAAAATAGATATAATAAAGCTTATACTTACAGGCTAATAATTTGACATATGCATTTATTAAAATATATATTTTGTAAATATCATAAAATTTATACTTACTCGCTAATAATTTGAAAGAGGCATTTAATATTTGTAAGATGCATATTTTAAGGTCAATAATGCTTTAAAAAGCAAATCTAATAAATCTTACACTTACTCGCTAATAATTTGACAATCATTTAATATTTGTCAAATGCATGTCTTCAATAATTTAAAGAAATAAATTTATACTTACGGGCTAATAATAAGACATAGGCATTTGTTAAAATATATGTTAGATGCATATTTAAGATCACAATAATTTAAAAAAAATAAATAGAATAAAGTTTATACTTACGTGCTAATAATTTGACAGATACATTTGTTAAAATATTTGTCAGATACATATTTTAAGATCATCAATAATAGTTTTAAAATAAATGTCGCGGCTGGTGCTGAAATTTAAGGACCCGTTTAAATCTATAATACATACTAATAGAGGTCTGATCCGGTTGAAAAATAAGTATTCGAATATTAATTCGTTCAATTAGAGATGTGAACTGTGAATTATAGTACATATAAATAAACTGTAGTTTATTTTAAAACTACAGTTTTACAGTAAACTACAGTTTATTTATATTAACTAATAGTTTACGGATCGCACCTCTACGTTCAATCCTTTTAATATCCGAATATTCATCAGCAAAGTTCAAATGAATATTCGAATATTGATCATGAAATAGAGTTGTTGATGAAGTTGAATAATTGAGAGCTTAAATAAACAAGCTAACAAATGATATTAAAATAAATAATTCGATAGAGAAAGCTTCTAACAAATAAGGATTTATCTTGTTCATCTACTTTGGGCTCATGATTATTAGCATTGCTAACCAATCAGTATATACCGGGTGTCCCAAAAGTTCCTATACATGATCCTTTTTTTTTTAAAGTGTTGTATAAATAATCTTCGTAATCTCTATATATAAGGTCACTTTAAAAAAAAAGGGACTATGTATAGGAACTTTCGGGACACCCGGTATAATTGAGCATGACATTAATCTTGCATTTAATTGGTCGATTAGATAGTATATATTCATTGAATATTCAATGAATTATTTGGAAAAAAATTTTATATTCGAATATTAATTCAGAGAAACATTTACATATTCGGATATTCGAATATTCATTGAATATTCAAATATACCATTCATCGGATCAGACCTCTACATACTAAATTCATTTATACCCTTTTACTAACCTTGAACCATAATCTAACCCTAAAAAAAACCTAACGCAAAAGGTCTCAAATTTAAAATTTCATGATAAAATAGGTCAAAATTTCAGCATTAACTGAGACAATAAATAAAATAAAGCCTATACTTACATACTAATAATTTAATAGAAGCATTTAAAATATTTGTCAGATGTATATTTTAAGATTAGCAATAATTTAAAAAAAATAAATATCACAAAACTTATACTTGCTAATGATTTGACAGAGGCATTCGTTAAAATATTTGTTAGATACGTATTTTAAAATCACCAATAATTTAAAAAACAAATATAATAAAGCTTATACTTACAGTCTAATTATTTGACAGAAGCATTTGTTCAAACATTTGTCAGATCATGTTTTAATATTAAAAAAAATAAATAGAATAAAGCATATACTTGCTTGCTAGTAATATGAAGAGATATTGTTAAAGTATTTGTCAGATGCATATTTTAAATCATTGATAATTTAAAAAATAATAAAACTTATACTTACAAACTAATAATTGACAGAGGTATTTTTAAAATATATTTTTGTTAGATGCAAATTTTAAGATTACAAATAATTTTAAAATTGTATATGATAAAGCTTATACTTGCTAATAATTTGACAGAAGCATTTATTAAAATATTTGTCAGATGCATATTTTAAGACCACTAGTAATAATTTAAAAATAATATACTTACGCACTAATAATTTGACAGAGGCATTTGTTAAAATATTTGCCAGATAATTATTTTAGATTACCAATAGTTTAAAAAAATGAATACAATAAAACTTAAACTTACAGGCTAATGATTTGACAGAGGCATTTGTTAAAATATTTGTAGATACAAATTTAATATTACCAATAATTTAAACTTATACTTACTCGCTAATAATTTGACAAAGACATTTGTTAAAATATTTGTTATATACATATTTTAAGATCAACAATAATTAAAAAAAAATAAATAATCAACTTATACTTACGCGCTAATGATTTGACAGATACATTTGATAAAATATTTATCAGATGTATATTTAGTTTTAACAATAATTATTAATATATATATATATATAAAAGTTTATGCTTACGCGCTAATAATTTGACATAGGCATTTGTTAAAATATTTATCAGATGTATATTTTAAAATTAGCAATAATAATTTTAAAGTAAATATAATAAACTTATACTCACGCACTAATAATTTGTCATAGGCATTTGTTAAAATATTTTGTTAGATGTATATTTAAGATCAATAATAATTTGAAAGTAAATAAACTAAAATTTATACTCACGCGCTAATAAGTTGACAGAGGCATTTGTTAAAATATTTTGTTAAATGCATATTTTAAGATTACCAATAATTTAAAAAAACAAATATAATAAAGTTTATACTTGCTTCCTAAAATTTGACAGAGGATTTATTAAAGTGTTTATTAAATGCATATTTTAGGATCACCAATAAGTAAAAAAAATAAATATAATAAAGCTTATACTTACATGCTAATAATTTGACAGAGGTATTTGTTAAATATTTAGCAGATTCATATTTTAAGATTTCCAATAATTTTAAATATAAATATAATAAAGCTTATACTTACAGTCTAATAATTTGACAAAGCAATCGTTAAAATATTTGTTAGATGCATATTTTAAGATCACCAATAATTTAAAATAAGTCTAATAAAGCTTATACTTACACGCTAATAATTTGACAGAGATATTTAATATATGTCAGATGCATATTTTAAAATTTTAAAAAAATAAATATAGTAAAGCTTATATTTACCCACTAATAATTTGACAGAACATTTGTTAAAATATTTGTTAGATGCATATTTTAAAATCACCAATAATTTAAAAAAAACAAATATAATAAAGTTTATACTTACGTGCTAATAATTTGACAGAGGCATTTATTAAAATATTTGCTAGATGCATATTTTAAAATCACAATAATTTAAAAACAAATACAATACGTATAATAAGGCTTATACTTACATGCTAATGATTTGACAGTGGCATTTGGTAAATATTTATCAAATGCATATTTTAAGATCACCAATAATTTTAAAAGGTATATATAATAGAACTATACTTACGCGCTAATAATTTGACAGAAGTATTTAATTTTTGTTAGAGCATAATTTAAGATCAACAATAATTTAAAAAATAAATCTAATAAAGCTTATACTTACGCACTGATAATTTTACAGAGGCATTTAATATTTTTCAATATATATTTCAAAATTTAAAAAAAATAAATATAATAAAGCTTATACATACAAGCTAATAATTTGACAAAGGTATTTGTTAAAATATTTGTTAGCTGCATATTTTAAGATCACTAATAATCTAAAAAATAAATATACTAAGCTTATACTTACATGCTAATAATTAGATAGAAAATTTTGTTAAAATATTTGCCAGATGCATATTTTAAATTCAACAATTATTTAATAAATAAATATAAATAATAGTTATATCCTGGGCAGTTGGGTATAAGCGGGGATGAAATTTCCGCTTATACACATAGTGCCCAGGGTATAACTGATTTATGCCCTGTGATCTAGATTTAGTGACCAGGGTATAATAAAGCTTATACTTACGGGCTAATGATTTGACAGAGGCATTTGTCAAAATATTTGATTGATGCACATATTAAGGTTTAAAAAATAAGTAGAACAAAACTTATACTTACTTACTAATAATTTGATAGAGGTATTTGTTAAAATATTTGTCAGATTCATATTATAAAGTCACCAATAATTCAAAAAAATAAATATAATAAAGCTTATACATACGTCCTAATAATTTAATAAAGGTATTAAAAATATTTGTCGAATGCATACGTATTTAAGGCTTATACATACATGCTAACAATTTGATAGAAGCAATTGTTAAAATATTCGTCAAATACATATTTTTAAGATAACCAATAATTTAAAAATAAAATAATTTATAGTTATTGGATAGTGAATAAAATATAGGCGCGCACGTGGGTGTTAAATAATAGTAGTTGATTGGCAGCTTATACTGCGCAGTGGCGCAATCTAAGCCAATCAACTGCCGTCATTCAACTCCCATGTGAATATTTTTACATTCTACCCAATAACAATATCATTGTGAAGCAGTTATTGCCGACTATACTATTTTCTTACATTTGTATAATCAATGTCATCGATTTAAACTTTTCTTTTGTGATTATTTTTTTTTCTTTTTAGGATCAAAATTTAAGCCATAAAAAATTGCTAGTTCAATGATGACGTAAATGTACAAATATGAGAAATTTTAGCGCAGTCATCAATAACATGGCGGCACAATAATAAAATTATACTTACATCCTAAAATTTGATAGAAGCATTTGTTAAAATATTTATCAGATCATATTTTAAGATCGTCAATAATTTTAAAAAATAAATATAATAAAGCCTATAATTACAGGCTAATAATTTGACAGAGGCATTTGTTAAATTGTCAGATAATATAAAAAAAATAAATATAATAAAACTCATACTTACAGGCTAATAATTTGGCAGAAGAATCCGTTAAAATATTTGTCGGTTGCATATTTTAAGATCACCAATAATATAAAACTTATGCTTACGACCTAATAATTTGACAGACATTTGTTAAATATTTGTCAAATGTGTATTTTAAAATCGCCAATAATATTTTAAAAATTAATTCGTATAATAAAACCTATACTTACATGCTAACAATTTGACAAAAGTATTTGTTAAAATATTAGCTGATGCATATTTAAGATAATCAATTTAAAAAAATAAATATAATAGAACCTATACTTACGCTCTAATAATTTGCCAGTGACATTTGTTAAAATATTTGTCAGATGCATATCTTAAGGTCACTAATAATTTAAAAAATAAATAAAGTAAAACTTATATTTACACACTAATAAGTTGACAGAAATATTTGTTAATGTATTTGTCAAATAAACATTTTAATTAAGATAACCAACGATTTAGAAAATATAATTAAGCTTATACTTGCTAATAATTTTACAGAGATATTTGTTAACATTTTTATTAGATACATATTTTAAGATAACTAATAATTTAAAAAATTGATATAATAAAGTTTATACATACAGACTAATAATTTGACAAAGGTATTTGTTAAAATATATATCAGCTGCATATTTTAAGATTACTAATAATTTTTAAAAAAATAAATATAGTAAAATTTATACTTACTTGCTAATAATTTTACAGACATTTGTTAGATGCATATTTCAAGATCAACAAAATTTTAAAAAATAAATATAATAATACTTATACTTACGCGCTAATAAGTTGGCAGAGGCATTTCAAACATTTATCAGATACATATTTAAGATCAACAACTTTTAAAAAAAATATAATAAAACTTATACTTACATGCTAATAATTTGACAGAGGTATTTATTAAATATTTATCAGATACATATTTTAAGATTAGCAATAATTCAAAAAAAAAAAATGAATATAATAAAATTTATACTTACGTGCTAATAATTGAATTGTTAAAATATTTGTCAAAATGCATATTTTAAGATCTCCAATAATTTAAAAAAAATAAATATAATAAAGTTTATATTTACGCGCTATAGACATTTGTTAAAATATTTATCAGATGAATATTTAAAGATCACCAATAATAAATTTAAAAGTAAATATAATAAAACTTATACTTACTTGCTAAAATTTGACAAAGGCATTTAATATTGTCAGATGCATATTTTAAGATCACTAATAATTTAAAAAAAAATAAATAAAATTTAAACTTACGCGCTATTGATAGAAGATTTTAATAAAACATTTGTCAGATGCATATTTTAAGATCACCAAAAATTTAAAAAAATAAATATAATAATGTTTATACTTACTCACTAATAATTTGACAGAGGCATTTGTTAAATATTTGTCAGGTGCATATTATAATATCCTCTAATTAAAAAATAAATATAATAAAGCTTATACTTACGGACTAATAATTTGGCAGAAGCATTTAATAAAATATTTTTCAGATGCATATTTTAAGATCACCAATGATTTTAAAAATAAAAACAATAAAGTTTATATTTACGCGCTAATAATTTGAAAAGGTATTGTTAATATATTTGTCAGATACATCAATAATTTTTTAAAAAATCAGATATATAAAGCTTATACTTACAGTCTAATAATTTGAAGAGGCATTTGATAAAGTATTTGTCAAATTCATATTTTAATATTACCAATAATTTTAAAAATAAATATAATATAGCTTATGCTTACGACCTAATAATTTGACAGAGGATTGGTTAAAATATTTGTTTGATGCACAATTTAAAATCACTAATAATTTTAAATAATAAAGCTTACACGCTAGTAATTTTACAGAGACATTTGTTAAAGTATTTATCAAATGAATATTTTAAGATCACCAATAATTTAAAAAATAAATATAATAAAACTTATACTTACGCGCTAATAATTTGACAGAGGCATTTAATATATTCCAGATGCATATTTTAAAATTTAAAAAAATAGATATAATGAAGCTTATTCTTACTTGCTAATAATTTGACAGAGGTATTTGTTGAAATATTTGTCGGATTTTAAGATCGCTAATAATTTATACTTACAGTCTAATAATTTACATTGGCATTTGTTAAATATTTGTCAGATGTATATTATATGTTCACCAATAATTTAAAAAATAAATATAATAGAGCTTACTTACGGGCTAATGATTTTAAGAAGTATTTGTCAAAATATTTATTTATCAGATACATATTTTAAATCACCAATAATTTAAAAAATAAATATAATAAAGCTTATACATACATCCTAATAATTTGACAAAATCATTTGTTAAAATATTTGTCAGAACAATTTTAAGATCATCGATAATTTAAAAATAATAATATAATAAACTTGTACTTACTGGCTTATAATTTGAAAGAGGCATTTAATATTTGTCAGATCGTATTTTAATATTACCAATAATTTCAAAAAAAAAACAAATACAATTAAACCTCGATATAATCACAAACTTGGTAACAAGAATCTGGTGATTATAAAAAGTTGTAATTATATAAAAGTCAAATTTTAAATGTTTTATAATAGCTCGAGTTAAAAAAAATAGAGTGTTTATATTGGAGTTGCGGGTAAACTAATCTTCAATGGTACACCAGGTGAAACTGGTGCACCGATGGTGAAACTAGAGTTATAGATGAAACTAATCTTCAACGGTGCACCAGTTTCCTGGTGAAATTAATTAGTTTCACCAGCAACTTTAGTTTATATCAAGGTTGTGTGTGACTAAATCAAGAGTGACTATAACGAGGTTTGATTGTATAATAAAGCTTATCAGTTATACTTACGACCTAATAATTTGACATAAGTATTTGTTAAATATTTGTCAGATGCATCTTTAAGATTATCAATAATTTTAAAAATAATATAATAAAATTTATACTTACAGACTAATAATTTGACAAAGGCATTTGATAAAATATTTATCAGATGCATATTTTAAGATTAAAAGTATATCGGCGGTGATTGTCACCGGATTGCATTTGGCCAATGATATCACAGGATTAGGCGTAACGTTTGTGGCGATAGCTCAAAATTTTGCATATGAAACACTCTTCGTATTCTAGTAAAAAAAATTCCTTGTAAAATTTTACTATATACTATGCTACCCAACATTAACATAATCCTGACTCTAACCCTAAAGCTAATTTGCTGGTTGATCAAATACAATCCGGTGACGATCACCACCGGCGACATTAAGAGATTATCAATTTAAAAATGAATATAATAAAGTTTATACATACGCGCTAATAATTTAACAGTCATTTGTTAAAATATTTGTCAGATGCATATTTTATAATCACCTATAATTTTAAAAATGAATATACTAAAACTTATGCTTGCTGATAATTTGACAGTTATTAATTAAAATATTTGCAGAAGCATTTTCTAAGATAATTTTAGAAATTAATATAATAAAGCTTATACTTACATGCTAATAATTTGATAAAAGCATTTGTTAAAATATTTGTCAGATGCACATTTTACGATTAACGATAATTTTAAAAAATAAATATATACTTACGCGATAGCACTGTAATTTGGCAGAACGATTTATTAAAATATTTGTCGGATTCATATTTTAAGATTACCAGTAATAATTTAAAAATATATATAATAAATTTATACTTGCTAATAATTTGACAGAAGCATTTGTTAAAATATTTGTCAAATAAGATCACCAATAAATACAATAAAATTTATGCTTACTTGCTAATAATTTGGCAGAGGCAATTATTAAAATATTTATCAGATGCATATTTTAAGATCACCAATAATAATTTATGTTAAAATTTCAGAAACAAATATAATAACTCTTATATTTACATTCTAGTAATTATACGTTATAAAACAATAAGTAAAAAAAAAATGTTAGTGTATTAAGGTTAGCATCAACTGATAATTCCAGTACATAAAAAAAAAAGAAAAGAAAGCACATACTTTCTAATAATTCAATATAAATGTGTTAAGTCAACAAATAATAATTTTCAAAAATAATACAATAAATAAATTATATGATATATACGCATTTAAAAAGAGAATTACTATTTCCACCATGATAATTTTCTATTTCTACAAAATCATGTGATCAATATTTTCCAAAATAATTGACACAACACGACGATAAACTAGGATAATGTGTTGCATTATGCGCGTGCGGACGGACAACCAAATTACGTTTTTGATATGATCTATATAAAGTTTATGCAGAATTAGTCAATTCTTTGTTATGTATAAAAGAATTTTTGAAATTTGGAAGAGATGCATCAAAAATCACTATTTATGGTCGAAACACATCAAAAACGTAATTTTTGTACCACTTACGTGTACACTAAGAGTCATCCGCTACGCTCCGGACAATTAATTCTAATCAAGGACGGTGGAAATAGGCATCCCTTTTAAAAATATACTATTATAAAACAATAAATCAAATTAATTACCTTTTTTCTAAGGCAGTAGGCGAGGTAATTGTCAAGGAAACATTTAAGATAGCAATAATAAGAACTAAAATAACGTAATTTAATTTCATTGTGACAGTATTAGATAGAACGAATTATTAGATGAAATGAAATTTAACACCTTTGTCGAGCCCAAGTTGTTAAAAATGCTGGATCTTTTATATCCGTTTGTGGCCTATTATGTTCTTTTCAAATTTTCTTTTTTTGTCCATTAATCCTATAAATCTGTGAATCGTAGATGTATAGATCCCGCACAGTGATGCAAACGGCTGGCTAACGGCTAGCTAAACAGAGCTGATCCGTATTTTAGCCGAGCCGTTTTTTAGCGAGCAGATCAAGAGCCTCAAGAGCCGCGGCTCCATTTTTTGTTATAAAAATTTGGTTCAATTATTTTTAGCATCAGTAAATGTACAAATATTTTGGTGGCTAGAGCTTGGATCCGGTCATCATGTGGATACAAATTTAATAGTAAAATCCGTTGGATATTCTTGAAACGGATAACGGATCCAAGCTCTATTGGTGGCGAATATGAGAAACACAGTATAGAACGATTTTATTTAATAATTTTTTTTACGGGTAACGGATCCAAGCTCTATCGGTGGCGAATATAAAAAAAAAAACAAGATATTGAAACATATATATATTTTTTTTAGAAAACATTTGAAAGAAAAAAAAAAAAGATCTTGAGAGTCTTAGAATTAAAAAAAATAATACATCAAAAAAGTTGAACAGAAACCATCCCTCTCGCATTTTATGTTACACATTCAACGTGATCGTACTGGTATAAGGCAAACAAGAAAATATTTAACAAAATTATTTTAATCGCATTAATTAGCATTTGAGTATAAAGTACATTTATTAATTGATTATTTGCAATTTAATTTTAGTTTGTTTATTCGCTAAGAATAGTTGTTCAATATTTAAAATACTATAATATTATAGTGTAGTGTTATGATTAATTGACTATGCGACACAGTCACCCAAACCGGATATTATTATGTTGCTATTTCATTTAGTCGGTAAGCATAAAAGTTATTTCATTCTATTTAAAGTATAAAACATCTGTACGAAGAGGTGAAATAAACGCATTATTTTATGATTATGTACAAAAGGAACTTAAAAATAGAAATGTGAAACAACGCAAATATAATTAATATCATAAATTAATTTCTTTAAGCCATAAATACTATTATTGTAATCTCACATTGATTTTATGTCTGATCAATTAGTTTGCTAAAGCTGTTCTCAAATAATGACTTATAGAATGGTCTAATTGGCCAAAAAAATAAATCACGATAATCGTTTAAGTCAAAATAAAACCTAGGCCTGATAAACCATTTTTTCACGTAAATTAAATTCGAAAAAATAATTAACAGTATATTATTTAAAGGAAACTACATAATGCAGTACAACATTTCGACAAACGGCATTACGGTATTTTGCATTATGGCATTACGGCTTTGCGACATTGCGGCTCATAGAAATTACGGCAAAAAATACAGCATGTGCCGTAACTGTATTAATTTTGTAAAATAAATTCCACCACCAACTACGTATAATGTAGTCTAAATACAACTATTAAAAAAAATTAACGGAATTGACAGTAATAAAGCACGAGTGCCGGTGGCACCCATTTTGCTTGTATATAATAATAATAATAATAATCATAAACTCAGGTTTCACCCTGTTCTTTATATTAACTATATATTAACTATATATTAATATTTTTTTAAAGTTTTATCTTATCTTGTCGATCTTTCCTAATTTTACCAAAATAAGAAATACATACACAGAATAAGTAGCAAAAATTGTCGAATAACGGTAATTTGACAAATGAGCACATGCCACTTTGCGGCATGTGTAGCCAATAATTTATCAAATTACCGTATTCGACTTAATATTAATTTGAATAAACATAATTATATCGTAATGCATGTTAAAAACAAGAAATACATTTATCAATGAGTCCCATATATGCAGAATTCGTGATGAAAACCGCTCTGCATAGCCATGAGACGATCGGCTTAGCTGAGTTATTTAACGGCTCGGCTTACTAACGGCTTGTGAGATATGTAAGATAACCGCAGGTAACTAATAATAATAATATATACTTCGTGATCATAATAAATTATAATGATAATTATTTTATTATTATTATTATTATTATTATTATTATTATTATTTTGTATTTAATAGTCATCCAAATGGACCTTTCTCGTTTAATTTTTAAGACTCTCAAGATCTTTTTTAAAGTTTTTTTTTTTTTTATTAAAAAAAAGATTTTCTTTCAAAAATGTATTCTAAAACAAATTTTATTAAAAATGTTTCTATACAATGCTTCTCATATTCGCCACTAATAAAGCTTGTATCCGTTATCCGTTTTCATATTAAATTTTACGGATATCTAACGGATAACTGAATCCAAGCAAAAATATCTGTACATGTATTAACGCTAAAAATATCTGTACATGTATTAACGCTAAAAATAATTGAAGTTAAATTTTATAACAAAAATTGGAGCCGCGGCTTTTGATCAGTTCGTTGAAAAACGGCTCAGCTAAATGCGGTTCAGCACTGTCTTAGCTAGCCGTTAGTTGGTCGTGGCCAGCCGTTTGCATCACTATGCAGGATCTATACATCTATGGGATTTATTGAATCACTGATTCATGGGATTAATGAGCAAAAAAAAAAAAAAGATTGAAAAGAACGATAATAGGTAACAAACAGATATAAAAGCCCCAGCATTTTTAACAACTTGAACTCGACAAAGGTGCTAAACTTCATTCCATCTAATAATTCGTTCTGTCTGATACTATCGTAATGAAATTAATTTACGTGATCACGATTCTTATTATTGCCACTTTAAATGTTTTCTTGACAATTACCTTGCATGATGCCTTGGAAAAGAGGTAATTGATTTGATTTATTGTTTTATAATAGTTTGTTTTTAAAAAAATGCCAGTTTCCACCGTCCTTAATTAGAATATATTGTCCGGAGCGTAGCGGAGGACTTTTAGTGTATACGCAGTGATGCAAAAATTATGTTTTTGATACGTTTTGACCAAAATTAGTGACTTTTTGATGCATCTCTTCCAATATTTCCGAAATTTTTTATACATAAAAAGAATCGACTAAGTCTTCATTGACTGTCCGTCCGCACGCGTGTTCAAATCTGTAATTTAGTGTAACAAAAACATTCGTTGTGTTGTTGTCACATTATATAATTATGGAAAAATTATTGATTAAATGCTTTTGTGGAATAGTAAATTATCATGGTGGGAAAAGTAATTCTCTTCTTAAATATGATTATATTATATTGAAAATTATCATTGATGAATTTAATTACGCTTCATTTATATAACACATTTTATATTGAATTATTAGACAGTATGTACTTTTCATTTTTTATGTACTAGAATTATCATTTGAAGCTACCTTAATTAACATGTTTTTTTTTTTTTGCTTCATTGTTTTTGTAACGAACTGAAATATTATTTGATAATTATTAGGTTGTAAATATAAATTTATTATATCTGGTTCTGAAATTTTTACATAAATTATTGGGTGATTTTAAAATATACATCTGATAAATATTTTAACAAATGCCCTGTCAAATTATTAGCATGTAAGCATATGTTTTATTATATTCATTTTTTTAAAAATTATTAGTAATTTTAAAATATTATTTGCAAATATTTTAACAAATGCCTATGTTCAAATTATTAGCATGTAAGTATAAGCTTTTTTGTATTTATTTTTTTAAATTATTGGTAATCTTAAAATATGCATCTAACAAATATTTTAACAATGCCTTTTTCAAATTATTAGCGTGTAAATATAAGCTTTATTATCTTGTAGGTTGATCTTTAGTATAGGTAGGCATATCTAATTAATATAAAATTATGATATATTAAAATTAGCAATTTTAAACTAATTTAAGCAAATCTATAAATAGGTGGAGTGAGAGTTAAAGTTTAAATTTGCTTAGAATAAATTTTATATAATAATTTTATATGTCCATTTATGCTAATAAGATCTGGTATTCTTAAAGACTTATCTGACAAATATTTTAACAAATGTCTTTGTCAAATTATTAGTTCGTAAGTATAAACTATTTATTTTTTTAAATTATTGGTGATTTTAAATAATGTGTCTAACAAATGCTTTATAAACGCCTCTGTCAAATTATTAGTAGGTAAGTATAAGTTTTATTATATTTATTTTTTTAAATTATCGATGATTTTAAAATATGCATCTGAAAATATTTTAACAAATCCTCTGTCAAATTATTAGCATGTAAATATAAGCTTTATAGTATTTATTTTTTAAAATTATTAGTGGGTTTAAAATATACATCTAACAAACAATTGACAAATACTTCTGTCAAATTATTAGCATGCAAGTATAAGTTTTATTATATTTGTTATTGTTAATTTTATAATATGTGTCTGACAAATATTTTAACAAATAATTGTTAAATTATTAGGGTGTAAATATAAGCATTATAATATTTATTTTTTAAATCATTTGTAATCTAAAAATATACTCATCTGACAAATTTTAACAAATGCTTCTGTCAAATTATTAGCCTGTAAGTATGATCTTATAATATTTATTTTTTTTAAAAATTATTGATAATCTCAAAATATGCATCTGACAAATATTTTAACAAATGCCTCTGTCAATTTTTTATTTGTAAGTATAAGTTTTATTATATTATTTTTTAATTCATGATCTGCCTAAGAACTATACTATAGTTATTGCTTTTTTTGAAATCTAGAGTTTCTCAATGGACAAATTGATCTGTTACTAATTTTATCTTCTCTCTACATTAAGTAAAAGCTGTAGAGGAGAAATTTCTAGTTATAATGATAGTTAAATCATTTAAATTAGCCAGTGGATCACGAGAGATGTGCATTTTTATCTTTGCGACTATATGGTATAAAAATAAACATATAGTTGCGAAGTCAAAAATGCTCATATTTCATGATCCACTGAGAAGATTAATGAATTAACTGTCATTTTGTCAGGAATTCTCTTCTCTACAACTTTTAGTTAATATAGAAGAGAGTTTACTGAGTAGAAAATCGATTTGTCCAATGGGAAATTTGAGATTCTAAACAGGCAAAAAATACATAGTAAACATATTCCCATTGTTTACTATGTTTTTTTACTATTTCTTAGGCAGATCACGAATTAATTATTAGTAATCTTAAAATATTTATCTGACAAATATTTTAACAATTACCTCTGTCAAACTATTAGGTCATAAGTATAAGCTTTATTATACTTGTTTTTTTATCTTATTGGTAATCTTAAAATATGCATCTGATCTGACAAATATTAAATACCTCTTTCAAATTATTAGCCAGTAAGCACGAGTTTTATTATATTTATTATTTAAAACTATTGATGATCTTAAAATATGAATCTGACAAATATTTTAACTATGACTTTATCAAATTATTAGGATGTAAGTATAGGCTTTATTATACAGTCGTATTTCTCTATAGTCACCTCCTATATAATCGTAATCACATAAAATTTTAAGACAATTATTAAAAATACCTCCACATAAGCACATTATAGTTATAATCACATATTTGTATAAAACAAACTGAAATATTATAGAGGAGGACGACTGTATCTATTTTTTTAAATTATTCAAATATGTACCTTATAAACATTTTAACAGAAGCTTCTATCAAATTATTAGCCCGTAAGTATAAGTTTTTATTATATTTGTTTTTTTAATTAATGGAGTTCTTAAAGTATACATTTTATCAAATGCTTCTGTCAAATTATTAGACTGTAAGTATAAACTTTATTGTATAAATTTTTCTAAATTAATGGTGATTTATAAGATATTGATGATAACATCGATATTGGATCACGCAACGATTAATATCATAAAATTGGTTATGTTAATGTGCCGCTGCGTGGCGCATGTTAACTAACCATTTGCTCCGACAAAACCAATTTTATGTTATTAATCGTTGCATGATCCAATATCGATGTTATTGTATCATGCTTCACGGATTTACTAATTTCTCTCCAACTTCCCATTGGACGAATATAAATATCGTTTTCATTGGACGAAACTAATTACATCATTGATCAGGGTGGTTAAAACTTCATGCAACCATATAATGCGCCAGAAATTACTTCTCAAATAATATTTTTCTAGTGATTACATATTGATTAAATTTTTTTTTATAGAAATAATTCCTTTCGCTGTTTAATACTAACATTTTGCTATTTTGAGTTTAGCACTTTCAAGCTTTTTCGGTAAATAATTTCGTGTTGACTGTTAAATAAATTTTTGCCAATTTTATCGAATATTACTGAAATAAACATACTTTAAGTCATACTGCTATACGAAAATCCGAAAACAAAGTAAGTATTAATTTTTTTTCGTTTTTGAAAGTGTATGAAAATTTACTAATTATTTTTTAGCAACTTAGTAGTTACATTTATTTTCAATATTTACTAATTATTGTAAAAGCTGTTTTCCTAAAAGAGCATAATTTCCTTTCGGGAAAATGTATTTTGAGAACTTAAGTTATATTATTGTATTAATATTAAAAAATCTATTAATTGATAACTTCAGTAGCATTTATTTATTTGTTCTATTGGATCAATATTAATAAAATACTCATTTATAACTCCCTTTAAACAATTCAAGCGCCTATTATATAATAAAATTTTTGTAATTTTTATAAATTTCCGTTTTTGTTGGTTTTATTTTTTTATACACATAATCAATGATTTTCAACAACATTTATTAGTATATTCGTCTTTAATAAGTTTTGTCACCCTTTGCAGTTTTGCCACCTTTCGTCAGTTTCGTCATTTAAGATTTTAATTGACGAAAGACGAAACTAGGTTTCGAAAAACCTCAAAGTTTAGTCTAACAACCATACTGTCATCATAATTACTGGATTGACGTTAACGTTGCTGAAAGTTATATTACGTACTGTAAGTCATATTGCAATGCCGTGCTATAATGCATATTGTTTAGTGCTCATTACATTAAGTTTAGATACCTACGTAACTAAGAAACAATATAATGAAAGAAGATGAAACATAAACGTTTAACCTACTCAAGATCTGATGAACCTGATAAAGGTTGTGGAGCAAATGAAAACGGCATATTTTCATAACTAATGAAAGGCTGAAATTGACTAAAAGTGACGTACCTATTGAAGGTTGAAATGCGGTAACAAATTTGACGAAATACAACACAATCATTATATCATTTGTAAACTTTCTTTCATTAATAGTTGTCGCGGCTGAAGCTGGAATTAGGGACCTCGATTTAAAAATACAAACCCTATCAAAGCTCATAGACAGAAGTTCATCTGATTGGCTAATAAATTCAAATTAATTTTACATTATTTATACAGTTTAAAACTACGAAGAATAAACAAAAAAGAAACATATAAAAAGTTTTATTAGGGTTGTAGGACTCCACCAGTAAGAATAAACTCAATCAAGTCTGTTTTAGAGAAGTTGTCATGACAATAACCTATCTTTAAGAAGTCGCTATTATGCTAGCTTTTCTAAAACCAGAATTGATTGAGTTTATTTTTAATGGTAACCCTAATAAACTTTTTTATATGTTTCTTTTTTGTTTATTCTTCGTAGTTTAATTTTTTCTAAAAAGTACTTTAAACTGTATAAATAATGTAAAATTAATTTGAATTTATTAGACTTATACTCTTTTATTATCAAAACTAACCCTAAATCCTAAAAAAAAAGCCAAAAAAATGTACCTAAAAATTTTTGAAAAGTTCATATAAAATATTTAAAATTTCCAGCTTCAGCCACAAAATTAATCGTAAAATTAATCGCAAACCTTCATTCAAATGCTCGATAGGCAACCTTTCATATGCTTATACAAATTGTCTTAACACTCATACTACCAATTCAATTCTACTGACCTAACAATTTACTTAACCTGCCTTAATTTTACAATTTTTCCTTCGAATATATTCTTTCAAAAATCTTACATTTTTACAGGACGAAGTTATTCCCGTTACTGGTTTTAGTATGATAACGTAGCGCAGCTACCTAATTATAATAAAAAAATAAATTATAATTAGATGATTATCACTTCGTGTTATCTTTATTAAAGTTTTAAAATTAAATTACTATCAGATTTATGATAATATTTGAACGCCTTGTGTTCATTCTTTTTAACCCCGATTTCTTCTTTATATTAATGACCAACCATAATTATTCCATCACCCATGACTGAAATATAACATAACTTACTTTACTATTACCAATATAATCATGAATATAATAAACTACATTGTAGATCTGCATCTTGAAGCAATGCATTTACTTCAATTGTTAGTGGTAAAAGTATAGGACAATTTTGGATAATTTGGGTCAATTAAGAATTTTAGACAAATCTTTTATTTTAAGATAATTCGAAACTAACTTGAGTGATGCTAGATGGGTTTTAGGAAGGGTTCTGTCAGGAAGGGAATGTCGGAAGATAAGTGTCAGGCAATTGATCATGTTGGAGAAATTATTTTGTAGGGGAGGTAATTTTGTCTGGAGGGGATTTGTTGGGAAAGTGATTTTTGTCGGGGAATGTATGTGTCGGGGAGGTAACTTTGTCGGGGAAATGATTTGTAGAGAAGTGATTGTCGGGGAAAGGATTATGTCAGGGAGGTAATTATCGGGAGATGTCTTGATTTTGTCGTGTCGGGGAATGATTGTCGGGAAGTGATTATTGGGAAATGATACGGACCATACGATCATATTATTCTGCGGTCCCATGGATTAGAGTGTCCAGGATTATGATTCAGCATAATTACCTTATAGCACATAAAATATTCAATTTGTATAATTTAAAGAAATACGCATAATCTGTATAATATAGCTTTTCCCAAGAAAAAAGGTACTTTATTGGCCAATTGGCATTATTTATGTTGACAAAATTCAGCTACACCAAATAATGTTATTTCAGCACCATCAAGTCGGCCTAAATTATATTATGATACCAGTAATTTTCGTAGCATGAATAGCGTTTGCCAAACCATCGGTACTTGGTATACTTTTTAAAAATTAAATTATTACGCCAGATGTAATAACAGTTGTTGATTGATAAATACGAGTCAAACTTTTGTTAGTGTGATTTGTATGTAAAGTAATTATTTTAACTCTCCTAGAATTACCTAAAAAATTTCGCTATAATAGAATAAGATTAGTGTTATATTTTTCTATTGGAAGACTTTATCAAAAAAAACTTTTTGTTAGTACACATAATGCAGTTTAATAAGTAAATTGGTTTGATTTTTGCGCGTTATTATGCCTGATCTTAAAATCTGAAACTTTTGGAGCGCAACACTAGTACAATTTATAATTACAAGCTAATTCTGGTGTACTCATAATTCGCATAATTTAAGATTTTCTGCACGAATAATTTTGCATTTACTGGATCATAATTCTGGACACTCTACCATGAGTCCGCGGAATCATATGATCTTATTGGACTTTAAATAACGATATTAACACATTTCTTATTTTATTGAGTACACTTAAAAACATACTAATGAAAAGAGTTAATAAATTCTCTGATTGCATTAGATAGTAAAGAGAGTGAGGAGAGAAATAGAATTTTGTCATTTGAGGAGCATGAGTGCGAATTACATAAATTGACTTCAATCACTACAGTATATACAAAATTTTAAAGAAAGAAATTAAAGCATAATTATACCCTCAAAACTTTTTACTGCATTTTTTATGTTTTTGCTTTTATTTTTTTTAATTTTTATAATACTTCTAAATCTAAAAAAAAACCAATGCTACTGATAATTATTCAACACTGGTTATTAAAGTGGATAGCAATGAAGTGGATGAATCCAAAAATAAGCCGAAGGAAAATACCATCCAGCAACTTGCTAAACTAAAAGAAGTAAATGCACGACACAAGAAAAATATGAACAAAAAAATCAAGAAATTAAACATATCAGAAAAGAAAATTTACTCCTTAAATACATTAAAAAAACAAAATAGCAAGAAACGCTCGTAAAAAGCTTACGTTTTATTAAATTTAATATTAATAAGTTATACTAGAAACAAATTTTATAAAATATTGAAGAAAACTTTCGATTCAGTTGATAGAATTGATCATTTTTATGCCATTAGATTCGTCTCAATGAAATGAATCAAACGGTATAAGCTTCATCAATTTCTGACTATTGAATCATGATATATCCTTGATTTAGTAAATAAAAATCTTTCGAATTATTATAAACTGATAAATAATTGTGCATGTGATCGGTAAATCTTATACTTTTATTGGACAGATCGACTCTGAGTAAGTGTGGGAAGTTTGTGCTACGAGGATTGTACACTAATACAGTAATGCTGTACGAAAATTCCTCTAAATAGAATCAAATTTATCTATCTCAATTAGTGCTTGGATCCATTGAAAAATCCGTTGGATAATCCGATGGATATCCGACTGTTTTAATCCGGTGGATATTTTTTTTGATATATCCGTCGGATCATCCGAAATTAGCTTGAACATGCACTGGGGTTGTATGGTACGGTGCAGGGGTGCTTGAAATAACTGCTGCTGATTAAAATCATAAGCAATGATGACTAATAATTTAAAGCTTATTTTGATAAATCAGTGATATACTTTGAACGATTAATATAAATAAAAAAAAAAAGCTGCCGATAAATAAATCCATATAAATAAAATTTAAAACCAACAAGAAACAAAATAACGAATCTTATTAACTCTTAATAAAAATGGAAGATAATAAAAGTTTTAGTGAAAGTTCTAGTAGGATTTCTTTAATGGATATTACAACCGCAACAATTTCATTAGATAATAATCAATCCAAAGTACCAAAATTAAGGGGAGGGTCAAGAAAAAGAAGCTGGATATGGGATCATTATAA
>CAJVPY010000383.1:0-27913 GCA_910591965.1 Dentiscutata erythropus | reverse complement strand
GTCATTATTTGACCGGTCAGTTAAACCGCTCTGACCGGTCAACAACGGTTACGGTCAATGACCGGTCACAACGGTTATGACCGTGACCGTACCCATCCCTAGTATCGCTAACATACCCGGTAATGAATACACAGTACACAAGGCAATTTCATTTTTGAAAAAAAAATCACTGTTAACAGCCACACAAAAATTAGAAAATTATAATAGTGCAAGCAATGATATGTGGAAATGGTCCAACATAAAATGGATAAATAACAAAAGAAAAGATGTTTTTTGGCGTTACTGCCGTAAATCTTTGCCATTGGGATATAGATTAAAGTACATAGCACATAATGACAGTGGTGAATGCCCGATGTGCCCTGGGGAAATCCAAACACACGAACATTTTGGAATAACCTGCAAAATTAGCAAAATAATATGGAAACTTGTATACTCATATATAAGCCCAAGGGAGAATCTCCCAACAACTCTTGAAGAAATTGCCACAGCATCAAATGTTCGTGACAAAACAAAAAAGAAGTTAACAAGATGGCTGCATATTAATGCAATATATGAGATCTGGTGTTGCTATACACAGGCTAGATGGGGAGGAAAACCTATCCCGGAACCCATACTTCCCATAATTGTTAAAAATAGAATCGAGAAAGAGTTTAAAATCATGAAACACCACAAACGAAGTTAAAAATGACCTACATATATAACCCCTTAATAATGAACATGTAAATAATGTATATAACACTATAATGTAATATAATACATATATCTGAACTAAATAAAGTACGCCGTCCGGCGTCCCCCTAGAGGGGGTTTAAAAAAAAAAAAAAGTGATCTGGCTGTGAAATTTTCTTTACTATATCGAGAGTCTATTAGTAAATTCACTATATCGAGAGGGTTTTTATATAAACTGTTCTACTATACTTATATCGAGAGTGAGAGTAACTTGTATTTATTGTGTATTGATTTTTTTCTTAATTTTTTTAAAAAACGGTATAATGAATCGCCTTAGAGTATATAGGAGAATGCCAACTCAAGTTTTATTAAACTACATAAACAGAATAAATATTCACCTGATTTGACAGAATCAGCCTGTAAAGACTTGTTCAAATTATGATGTGTCAATTATTATAATGGCATTTTTAAATTGTAGTTGGATTGGGTTTAATATTTGGAGAACATAATGGCGATAGAACTTTTCAGAAATGGTATAAAGATGCAACAAAAGATATTGTATATCCAAGAGATTGGTTGAATCTTTCATTTAAAGATGATAATGATATATCTAAAATTTCTGCTCAAGATTTGGATGTGGTTGAAACTCCTAAAAGATAATGTGGATTTGATATTTATGATACTTCAAATGAATACGATGGTTCGAAATTTTTAATATATATATATTCATTTAAACTCTTTCTTGCTTATACTTAACGGCAAATCCGGACAGATCCTAAACCTTCAAAAGAATAATCTCCATTTATAAAAAATTAATCAAAAATAATAATACCATTCGTTTAATAAACATCAATAATAAAGTATTTTTGAGATATCAGTTTAGAAAGAGCTTGGAATTTGAGCGTGAAAAATCCAAATATATAATAGTTTGGAATTGGTGACAGGTATAAATCCAGAATTCACTTAAATAGGTTTAAATTTCAAACCAACTTTAAGTATAAATAGTTGCATTTAGATTCTTTAATTAATTAATTGATTAAAAAATCATATTTGTTCAATATTTATATTTAGTCGGCCAATCCGATTTTTATAATGTTGACTCTGATTATCCAATTTGATCAAACAGACAATTAGTTTCTTCGGTTGAGAAATTGTTAGTTTAAGCCTCAACTACTAATACTGTAAATGGGCAAATCACGTATTTTTAAATTTAATAACCAGTATGAATATTAAATGCCAAATTTTAAATTTATTTATTATTGTAATAGCTTATAGAGATAACAGTGGCTTTTTTTTTTTTGAATATATACTTATATATTGTGTTCAAACAGAAATTCCAAAAAAAAATTGAGCTCTTGCAAAATTTAGTTGGCGGTAATTAAAACGAAAAATTGACATTGCGTAAGATCTATTTTAAAGATATATTCCATAATATTAGGTTCAACTTCAAATATGAAGACCTGCCTATTGGCTTCTCTAAATAATAATTATTAAGATTTTAGAATTTTTTTTTACAATAACTCGCTTTTTTTTAGATTTTGATTGCTCTATTGAAATGTTTTCTTACAACTTTGCGATTTCATCATTTTCAGCATCATAATGAAAATTAACCATTAACATAGTGTGACTACCTTGAGCTATTAACCTTCCATCAGCTTTATTATGCACCTCTACAGTGGCAAATGCGAATGCTTTACCAAGGTTTACACATTCTGCATTCTAAGAATAATATTTAACGACAAATAATAATTATTAATTAATTACGTGAAAAATTTTTTCAAAAAGAAAAAATAAAATTTTACCACAAGTAAAGTATCACCACATCCCGCTGATGCGATATATGAAATATTTAAATCCGTACTAAGACGACTAAGCTGCGCTCCTTTAGTTGATATAGCTAGCGATCCACAAGCATCGACCAATGATGCTAACATTCCTCTGTGAATTGATTTGTAATGATTCTATTGTATTTATTCATTATTAATCGAATTTATTCAATTAATTTGAACTTTAGGGTTTAGAATAAAAGCTTCATATATACCAGATGATATTCATTCTTGAATAGGCATTTCGAAACTAATTTTACCATCAGTCGCATTCGTTATTATTAACTATAAATTTTTTTAAAAAAATAAAAATAAAAAAAGGTAAGCATGCATTCATTAGATATTAATTTAACATTATATATCGTATTGGTTCAAAAAAATACTAAACATCTTTCGCAACAAAATTCTCAAAAGATGCATCCCCCTCGAAATATAGTTGAAGCATTTTGCGGGCCAAAGTCGTTCTATTAATATTTTTTGTTGATGCCATAATCTAAAGGAAAGTTTGTAAATAATTTACTAGAAACAGTCACTGTTAAATGTCCGGAGAGTAAATTTACTGAAAGAATTTTTTTTTTTTTTATAAAATGATGCCCGTATGCAAATGTCCCTTTTAAACTATCTGATTGGACAATCTTGCATATACGTGCATAAACTCATAAAATCTAGATAAGGATTATGATCATCGGTTATCGATGAATTAGCGTGAAATAGAAAGGTGAAAATTGAAATGCCAGTTACACTCAATTGTCATCTATGATTTTTAAAAATCGATTTTCGTCCGTTATGCGTATTTTGTGGATGTTAGATTATAGAGATAAACTTAATAACATGCGTTAGTGAGTCGCATGCTGTGTATCGTTAGAATAGTAAGGTTAATTTTTACGGTAGAAATCATAATAATTGTGGCAGATCATAATGAAATCAGATCATAATGAAATTTACTTACTTTATGTAGGGTCCGGAATCGGGTCGGGCTACCCGGGCCCGGCCCGACCCGCACTGCAAAAATTCGGGTCGGGCCCACATTTATAACCCCATAAATAAACCAGACCGGGTCGGGTTGGGCTTTATAAAAAAGCCTATAAACTCCAAAAACCATTAAATTTAATCACGGGCCCGGGCCGGGTCCGGGCCCAAACCCGATTAGATGTTTCGGGTTCGGGTTTAATTTACAGCTATTTTCATTATTCCTGGGACACCTATAAAAAAACTTGCCGAAAAATTTTTCGGCATAATAAAAATTGATATAATACTGTAATATATGGGACACTTAAAGAAGAATGAACCCAGTGATAATCACATTATGTGAAATCATGGAATGACGTCATTTGTTTACTAGCACTAACGAGTTTGGCCTAAAAAATACTATCACCTAACTCTAACACTAACCCTAACTTAGGCCGAGTGTTTAATCCTGTAATGTGATTATCACGAAGATATCACTGGGTTCACTCTTCTTGAAACTACCCAATATTTGTACAAAGGAAGTTTTTATGTTATTTTGCAAACAATATATTTTAGTACTCGGCAATATTATCTATTTGCTACATATCCAAAAATTTTCAAAAGACCGTAATATGCATATTCTGCATTAAAATATTTCCTGATATCCACTTTCTAATAATACTGATAGCCATTCGCCGATAGAATTTTTCACCAATGCTTTTTTTCCCTGATCAAATAATTTCTTACAATTTTATTTCTTGACATGAATTTAATAATAATTTATAGGACGTTCTCAGGCGCTTCAATTAATGGATCAAAGTATATCGAGAATTAAATTTAATTAACGGAAAGTATTTTAATTGATCAGTTGATATAAATAAGGTAGTTTATTACGAAAAAGATTTTTAAATAGTAAAAAAACGAACAATGAATTTACCATTTCATTCAAAAAACTTTTTGCCAAAATTTTATTATATTAAAAGTGAATAAAGTGTTGTTATTAGGATGGGCAACGGTCGGTTATTTTCGGTTAGCCGTTTTGTAGCCGTTAGCTGAATCTCGTTATCCAGTGATCCAAATTGGATGATTTTAGAACCATTCGATTCATCTCAATGAGACAAATCGGATGGTACTAAAATCATCCAATTTGGATCACTGTACCACGAGATACAGATAACGGCTACAAAACGGCTAACCGAAAATAACCGACCGTTGCCATCCATAGTTGTCATACTTTTATTATGGATTTTCATTATCGACGTATATATTTTTGTAAAATATTCGATAAGCTATTTTAGAATCTTCTCAAGCAGTGATTGAGATATTTATTTTGATCTATCGCTGCAATTGAACATCATCACAATTATCAGAAAACCACAATTTATAGCAATGTTTGAACATATTTTAATAATATTGTCATTCATATTATTTGACTTATATCCAAAATGTTATGACAATAGCCAAAATTTACATCATAATAGTTGTCGATTCGCATTTAGGTTGATGTTTGAGAACACCGATAGTCTAATGTAGTTGCAGAAGTTGCAGATAATGGTTTAACGGAAAATTTTGTTATCGGTTTTAATGATATTTTAGGATAATGAGATATCATAATTATGTCCTGTCACCTGATTTGATAGAATCAACCTGCAAAGACTTGGTTAAATTATGTGATCTAGGACGTTCTCAAATACATACCTCAATGAATTCTATAAAAAATCTGAATGACCAGCTTGATAAACCAGACCAACCAGATCCTTTGTTGAGTCCATTTAGGTAGGTTCTTGAGAACTTCTTTAATTTCACAATCTGAATGTTTACTGATGACATGTCAAATATTATTATAGCTTGTATATAAATGATGCAGAATATCCAAGAGATTAATTTGAATCCTTCATTTAAAAATGATGATATATGGTGTTGATAGATAAAATGATGAATGAACGATATAATATATAATGTATATTAGTATGAGATAAGGTAGGATAGTTGATTGGAAATAAAAAACAAAATGAATGAAAAAAAGTAACAAACTGAGTTAAAAATAAAAGATAAGTTAAATGTAAATGTATAGAAATCATTTGAGCACTACCAAAAAAAAAATGAAACTTCAGACTTTCAAGTTAATCATTTATTATTTATCAAATTCAGCTCGTGAAAAATCTGATCAGCGATATCAGGGTTTAAAGGCCAAATATAGTATATAATAAATTATAGAATTAAAAGCCGAAGTATCATTCTTCTCTCATTTATGATAGCTCATCAATCAATTATAACAATTTTATAATTTATTTTAATTTTTTATTTATTGTAATAATATAAATGCTATTAACATATTACCACATACAGTAACTTCATCAAAAATTTTGTATCTAAAGCTTGTTTCTTGTGTAATATTTTACGATAAGATTTTTAAAATCTGCAATGTTAAGAATGGGAGCCGGCTATTAGCCGTAGCGATATTAGCCAACTGGTTAAAATTGTAGCCGATGACAGGTTTTTTAACGTCCTGGTTGATAAAATAATAATTACACAGATTGACAAGAATGCACATTGGCGGATCTGATTGATAGAAGAACCCATTATTCATAATTCTGGTCAAATTTGCAGATCGTTTGGCCAGATTTAAAACAACCCAATTTTAATTCTGGTCAAATGATCTGCACTTCATAAATGCGTGTCGAAGCAATCTAATTCTGGTCAAATTTGCAGATCATTCGGTCGGAATTTTCCAGTTAAATGATCTGCAAATTTGACCAGAATTATGAATAATGGGTTCCTCTATTTATCAGATTCTCTGATATGATTTCATGTTGAAATAAGTATTAATGATACTAATATGTACAGTTATTTTGTCTTATTAATATATAGGCTAGCCGATAATAGCCAGCCGATAGCCATGTTGATCTCTAAACCAAAATATGTGGGTTAATTTAAAATGGGATTATAGAAGATCATTATAATAATATAGATGGTTAAAAGAATATTCTATTGAATAGGTTCGGCGAAGCTTATTTCTTGATGAGACCTAAGTTTCTAGTTAATAATGAAAAAAATTAATATTGCGTTATTATTAATAGTTAATACTTCGATATGATGAATTAAATAAACTACCAACGGATTTAATAAAAGTTTAATCTGCCAATATCTCAGCAATTATTTGGAGCAACTTTTCATTTTTTATACATCCTGTACTAACTAGTTGCGCCATATATTTCTAAGTAGTTGTTAGTTAATAATCGATCAGTAATTATATAATATGTAAATTAATAATAATAATAATTCAGGAGGTCTCATCACTAGTAAAGGGTGTATATAAAATACCCATTTTGAAAAAACTATCATAATAATATACTATACCGAAATTTCTAAATCAAATATGGTAATATATGACACCAGATCAGCATGGTACAAATTTTAGAATAAGGTATTTTACGCCTCATATTGGTCGCCCACACAATACTGAGCTATATAAATTACAATATCATAATTCGACACATTGGTCATTCTTTTTTAGGTGTTTAAAATAAGTGAACAAAATAGACTACCCTAAAGAAAAGATTAACAAACGAATAGATTACAGAACCTAAAATTGATCAATCAAATCTATTAAAGTGACAGACAGAAAATTAAACCAAAATAAAAAATTATGCTGATTTTATCAATTAGGACCATTAACTGTTATGGGATTAAAATAGAAAATTATTACTAAATTAGTCATGATTAGTTGTCACAAGTTTTTATTTTTATTTTTTTAATTAACTGTATTATGATATTTATATGGGATTGATACCATTATTTTTGTTATTTGTACCCTAAAGTTAATCATCGCATCGTATGATGTCGGGGCTCCAAAATTCAAACTCCACTTTTGATTAGTAAGAATGCTTACTAATCGAAAGCAGTGTTTGAATTTTGGAGCTCCGACACCATGCGACGTGATAATTAGCGAAAATTACGGCATGAGAGTACGAATAATAAAAATAAAGGTATGAATAATAATTTCCTATTTATAATCTTAATCCTTGGGCTAAAATACACAGTACATTGTATTAATTACTAAATAAGTTCACTTAAAAAAACAAATGATCATTAGGTTTTTAGAATCTGGAGTTTCCCAAAGGGTAAATCGTTTTTTTACTAAACATCCCTCTCTACAACTTCTAACAAATGTTGTAGAGGAGAGAATTTCAAGGAAAATGGTAGTTTATACGTTAAAATCGGTTCGGTGGATCGTCAAATATGGGCATTTTTGTCTTCGCGGCTTCTTTGTGTAAACAAAGAAGTAAAGATATAGTCGCGAAGATCGAAATGGCCGATTTTAACGTTCAACTACCATTATGCTCAAAATTCACCCCTCAACAACTTTTGTTAGAAGTTGGAGAGAAGTTTGTTTAGTAAAAAAATCGATTTACCCTTTGGAAAACTCCAGATTCCAAAAAAGGTAAAATTTACATAGTAAACATATCTCCACGATTTACTATGCTCTAGTTCCCTGGCGGATCACGAATTAACCATAATGATGATTTGGATCCTAGCTTTTATAGCTGAAAAGAATTTTAAATCAAACTTAAAACTTTTGCGAAATACAGTACAATTATTTTAAATACATATAATTATGATAACTAATATTCGATTATTTAAAAATCTTAAGTTGTTTCTGGATCCGAAATCCACTTAAGTGAATTCTGGATCTACAAAATTCCGAAACTCACTTACAACTTAATATACTTTATGATTTTATTTGTTATATATTTGTGATGTTTCACCCTATTTCTCAAAATAATGTTACAAATAATCTTTAGTCATGAGAATTATGTGTTAGGTTTGGCATGTAAATTACAAGTCTATTAAACTTACTCTAACAAAAGCTTTATTTGATTTATCTAATAGCTGCAACTGGCTGAAATTGAAAACCAATGTATCTATTTGAACTATAAATTCAAAATTCATTTAGTAGATTTAAATTTCAAACCGGCATTAAGTACTGTACGTATAATCAAATTTTATTATAAATAGTTGCATTTTAGATTTTTTTGAATTGGTTGTTCAAAAATTATATTTGATTCAAAGTTTTTGCTTAGTTAATTATTCTGATTTTTTACAATGTCAACTCTGATTGGCCAATATTCATAAAGCAAACCAATTAGATTCTTTTGTTGAAAACGTTGTTAATTTAGGTCTCAACTGCTAATACTATAAATGGACAAATTACGATGCTTAGATATACAGTGTTCGAGAATACCAAAAAAAAATTTGAATTCTTGCAATATTTAGTTGGTAGGTAATCAAAAAGAAAAAAATATCGCATCGGATTTAGTTTGATAATATTTTCTATAATATTAGGATCAACTTCTGATTTTGAACATCTGCCTATTGGTTTCTCTAAATTAGTTAACAAAAACTTATAAAAATTTAAACAATAATAAAAATTATTATAATAACTTGTTCTTTTTTTTTTTGAATTATTTGATTTTATTTTTTTATATAATAACTTGTTCTTTTTTTTTGAATTATATGGATAGTATGACGAAGTTAGATTTTAAAAATACACAGAAGTAAATACTCACAAGCTCGTAAATTTGTAGATTGTTCAGAGACGTTACTCAATTCAATAGATTTTACAACTTTGCGTCTTCATTTTTAAATTGGTCATTATGTGTACTAGTAACTAATAAAGTGTGTCTGCCTTGAGCTATTAACCTTCCATCAGCTTTACTGTGCACCTCTACAGTGGTAAATGCAAATTTTTTATCAAGGTTTACACACTCTGCATTCTAAGAATAATATTCAAGAATGATAACAACAAAAAATTATTAACCAACTACGCGAAAAATTTTTTCAAGAAGAAAAAAAATTATTACCACGAGTATAGTATCACCGTATCTCGCTGATGTGACATATGAAACATTTATATCCGTACTAAGAGTTGTAAGACGCACTCCTTTAGATGCAGTAACTAGCGCACCACAAAAATCGACCAATGATGCAATCATTCCTCCATGAATTGACTTGGAGGCATTCTATTATATTTATATTAAATATTTTTAATCGAATTGATTCCATTTATTTGAATTTTAAGGTTTTCGAATAAAAGCTTCATTTACCAGATGATATTCTTGAATAGGAATTTCAATACTAACTTTACCATCAGCTGAATCCGTTAATATCATCTATAAAATTTTTTTTTAAAAAAATATGCATGTATTTATTAATTATTTATTCATTCACTTTTGTTGTTATTAATAATATTATTCAAAAAATACTAAACATCTTTCGCAATAAAATTCTCGAAGGTTGCATCACCCTCAAGATATTGTTGAAGCATTTTACGAGTTCTATTAATTTTTTCTGTTGATGCCATAATTTAAAGGAATAATTTATTAGGAAAACAGTCTGTTAAATGTCCGGAGCTAAATTTAAATTGATAATCAAACTACCCCAAAATACGTGCGTACGAGCATAGCGAGCTTTATTATGATTAACTGATTTTCACAGATCACTTGTATATAAAGTCTTATTAAAGTAACGATATGCGGTACAGAAATGAATTTGGTTCCAATAAAACGAATTTGGCAGAGATAAGACAAATAAAATTAGATAGTTTATGGCCTATTCTACAAGCTGCCAAAGTAATTCAGTAATCCACGAGGTGATTTGGAAGTTAGATAAAAGGTATGTTTAGGTGTCTCAATTTAACTAATGATATTCTACAATGTATTAAATTTGGTAAATATAAATCTTTTTAAAAGGTTTACAACACTAACCTATTTTATTTATTTTCTAAAGACAGGCACGTACTACTAGTAAATAGATTAGTGACGTGAAGCAATGAAAGCATGAGTGTGCATGAACTTTATGAGAGGTTAAAATATAGTTACGTCTAAGATTATTTAAGCAGCATGTCCGTAATCTGTGACAGGTTAAGCCACTAATTTTAATCACAGCCTGGCTATACGTATTTCAGCATAAGACTTGACTATTAAAAAAATACCTGTAGATATAATTTAAAAACTTACGTATAAATTCAAAAGTTGCCTTTTGATATTAACCGACCAAATATTATATAAAAAAATAAAAACTTTTAATTTTAAAATTAAAATAACGAATACCATTTAAATATTCCTCTAGTATATTGTATATGTCATTTCTTTGACCATGCTAATTGTTCAACTCATTCTTACTTAAATGATACTTTTTTTACTTAACTCGAATGATGATAACTCAAAGAGCTAAATTCTCATTATTTATTTGTGAACTCATATTTTTTTCATAAAGAAAAATATTTGGATTTTAATTTTGTAACATTATACTGATCTTTAAATTTATCTAATACGGTTCGTAATGTTGGCTAATCTTTTGACAGTTTGAATTAATAACTAAAAAATGAAGTGATGCCGTAAATATCGTTCTCATCCATTTTCTTCTTTTTTTTAAAAAATATATTTTCTTTTAAGTCATATTATAGGTCTTTAAATTTTAATTTATATACTGTACTTTACTTATGTTAGATAAAAAAAAAATTTTAATTTATAAATCGCAAAAAATAAAGTATAGCCAAATATAATCAAATCGTTTTTATATATTCAAATTTAACCGCCTTTTCAAATAAATACAATAGCTTTTTTATCATGATTTAAGGCATAGTCGGACGGTGATTGAAATCAGTGGCTTAACCTGTCACAGATTACGGACGTGCATTATTGTCATAAAATGACATCATCATTTATGCAAAATGTCAAGACAAAAAATTTCACATGCTAATATAATATGAACAATAACATCAATATTGGACATACGAAAATAACAAGAAATTTTCTCATCGGAGTTAATGTCACTCATGTGCTGCTACGCAGCACATGGGAATGACATTAATTCCGATGAAAAAAATTCCGTTCTTTTTCATCGTACGCCCAATACCTATTATGTACAATTAAACAGTGATGGCATATTGTCATTAAAAAAATAAATGACATCTAGTCATATGACAAGTCATTTTTGGCATAAAAAAATCAATTATTTTTTTTTTTGACTATACTTATCATTTATAGTTTGTATAATTTTATTAATCTTCATGACAAACCACAATGATGTCACACGATATATTGTTTTGTTGAGTCGGTTGTATAGGAACTATCATGGTTTCTATCGGAGTTATCTAAAAAACTCCATCACAGAACTTACGGACCATTGATGACACTGTTTAGGCAACTCTTGAATGTGTTCTAGGTTGATGGCACATTAGCTAGCCACAATGATCTCTTTTATTTCAGTATATATAATGCATTCGTAAAATTTCTTTTAACGAAAACTTCCACATGTGCTTTATCAACCGTCCTGTACTTTAATGATTTTTATTTTTTTTTTTGTGAATTGAAGACATGACAGAAATAATTTAATTTTTAAAATTTTTAGTTTGTTCATTATATAAAGTTACTATTATAAAAAGAGTTTACTGTACTTAATGTGTAAGTAAAGTACAGTAATTTCGTAAGTATATAAAGATAATAAAGATTATAAAATTTTAATTATAAAAGTGAAACGTCTTTAACATTAAGAAACACTGGTATTATTCTTTTTTAAGATACGATTCAGAGTAGATTATGAGAAATGTTTTTTTTCCATTTAAAGAAATTTTTTTCTTTTTGTAAACTATATAGTACGTATTTATTTGAGATTTATTATCATACTTTTAAAGCCAAAATTATTTTATACAAGTATTATATTAAAGACTTTGACGTTTTGGTCTGTAAAAATTTTTGAAAATTATAATTTAAAGTAATTAGATGATTTAACTACCAAAATGATCCCCTCAAAGAGAAGATTCCAACAAGCTCAAAATTATTAAAATCCAAAGAATACAAATATTATTTTGAATTCAAAACAATAGTATTAGTAGCTAAAGATTATTAAAAAAATGAAGGGAAACGTGCTTTTTTGAAAATAACAAGAACATGATTCGAGTTAAAAAATAATGTTTTTGTTTTCATTTTATTAAATTTATAAATTTATTATTGTTATCATTAGAATTTTTTAATTGGTGCAAATTATTTAACCTGATTAATGCACCACCAACTTGGCACACATTCAAAAATTGCATTGTTTAGTCAGCTTGTATTAGATTTAGCATGGTTCCACCATGAGTTATTGGAAGAAGGGAAAAACTCCACTACAAAACTTACAGGTCATCGTGATAAAATACATTCTATTGTTGTTAGTTTTTATCAGAATTACCATGATTTCAATTGTTATTTACTGGAAAAAATTCAGATACAGATCTACCACCATTGCATGGCACACTGTATTGGAATTAACATGACTTCCATTGTGATTACTGTAAAAAATTTTGTCACAGCTATTGCGGTGAAACATGGTATGTGTTGAATCTGTTTGTATTTGGTTCCATCATAGGTTGATGTAAAATTCTACTACAAAACCTACAGACTATTGTAATAACAGATATTGAATTGTGAGTTAGCTTACTGAAAAAATTTAGTTTTTTACCTGCTTACTATTCATGACACTGTATGTGGTCAGTTTATATTAGAATTATCATAATTTTTGTTGTAACAGACCATTGTAATGACACATGATATTTTGTTAAATCATAAAAAATTCTGTCACACATCAGGAAATTTTAAATATAGATAAGTAGCGATTACTATCAAATATTTGATAACTATTGATAATTCTTATCGATAGTTACTGGTATAGGTGATTATTAATGATAATTACTATTATCATTTTAAATCTAATTGTTAAATTTCGATAGTCAACTCTTATCGATTGTTCTTAATAAATTATTTATTGATAGTAATCGATTAGGTAATCGATTTAAATCAATTACTGTTAGATTTCAATAGCCAACTTTAAAATTGTTTTTAATAAATTTTTCTATTGATAGTAATCGATTAGGTATTATCTAATCAATTTAAATCGATTACCTAATCGATTACTATCAATAGAAAATTTATCAAGAACAATCAATAAGAGCTAAATATTGAAATTTAACAATTAATGATTTAAATCGATAATGGTAATTATCATTAATAATCACCCATACCGATAACTATCAATAAGAATTATTGATAGTTATCAAATATTTAATAGGAATCACTACTTATCTATATTCAAAATTTCCTGATGACAGAACTTACAAACTATTGCAATGATACATAGTATTGTTATAGTTTTCTATCATGAGTTGCTATAAAAAATTCTATTACAAAATTTACAGATTATTATAATGACACATGGTATGTTGAGTTAGTTTACATCCTATTTACCAGAAAATTTAGGTACAAAACCTACATGCTATTGTGATAATATTGGAATTATTGGTTCTATTGAGATTTACTGGAAAAATTTAGTTGCAAAGCAAACACCCAATATTACAAGTGTCAGCACTAGTGATCTCCAAAGATAAAATGTTAATACCAATAAAGGGGCATGATGACATCAAAGAACAATATCAAAGTACTTAAAAAAAAAAACTCTACAAAATATAAAAAAAAGTTAATATAATATAGTAACAAGAAAAAAAAAGTTAAATAAACAAACAAAAAAAAATTTATATATTTGTATATTTTGATCGTATAATTATTATATTATAGTAAAAATAGAAAATATTGATATAATCTAAAACAAAAATGTAAAGTAAAAATAAAAAAAAATAAAAAAATATGAACATATCAAAATACTTTTAATAAATTTTAAAAGTCAACCAAGCTTTTGTTTTTTATTCCTACCATGCTAATAACTAAACTTAAGATTATATATTCTATTTGAATTAAATACTACTTAACAATTTTTTTTATTATTGATCAGCCTGTTATCTTTTTAGTATAATCAAAATAATTATATTTATTAGAATTACAAACTTTTAGCAGATTTTAGAAATATAAAATTAATATTATACCTTACTATATATCAGTTAATAATTATCTTTATTCCTATTTGCTAGGTTAAAATGAATAAAATAAGCAAAGTATAAAATATATAATATAATATTATGACTCAATTGTAAATTTTAAATATATTAATTTGATTATTAGTATTCTAACAACAAAAAAATTAAAATTGTTTTTAATTTAATAGCCTTTTATATAATAATATCATCATTAATCAAAAAAATTACTTATAAAATATTTTTTGAATTATAAAACAATTTCTTAGTATAATATTAATCTTTAAACATAAAAAATTTAATTATAAAAATCCTTTTCCAATTAAATTTTTTTTATAAAATCTGTAAAACTGTACTTTTATAAAAAGGGTTATAAAACTTAATTTTTATAGATATTAATAAGAAAAAAATACAATTTTAATACAAATGCTACTGGTGTTGTATTTAATTTACAATAAGCACTACATTATATGTTTTATTTATAATTGCAAATATACACTCAAAGTACTAAATACTAAAATTGCAAAAGTTGTTTATCAAGTTAAAGTAGCAAGCCTAGACAAAAAAAACAAGCCTGCAAAAATAATTCAAAATGCATTATTAGTATATTTAAAGAAATTAGATCTTACTTTCTTTAGTAAATACTTATATAAAAAAATCTATTATGTTAAAAAAACAAAGTTATTATTACAATTATAAAATGTTACAGAATTTAGTATATCATAATCTCTTTAAATTACTTTAAATATAATTTTAAAATTTCTTTTATTTATTATATAAATCTTAGAAACAATATAGTTAATTATTTAAAAGTTTAATTAACTTTGCTAATAAAAATAAAATTGATTTAAATTCTCCAAAAATTATTACTAATTTTGAGTTAGTAATAATTAATATATTATAATATACTTTTTTAATATTACTAATAAAATATATATTTTTCTTTTAAAACAAAATAAATAGAAAAGAATACAATATTATAGATTATTAATATATAAAATATTATCCATAAAATTTTTTTAAAAAAGTTTAATATTATATTAAGACCATATAATCTTAATTTTTTGGTTCTCATAACCTGGCCAGGTGATATTTTGAAATTTTTTTGAAAAAAGTTTTTATGTTTTAATAGGTGGGTGGGATTTCAAAAAAAAATTTTTAAAAAATTTTATAAAATTTAAAATTTTTTATATATAAAATTTTTAAATAAAAGTCTGGGCAAGCAGGTCATTTTTTTTTGTCCCATGTTATAAGAACCAAAAAATTAACTTTGTATAGCCTAATTTACAAATATTTATATTTTATTTTCTAATTAAGAAAATTTTAATAATCTAACTAATACTAATTTTTATAAATACAATACAAATTTATATAAAATTAATGCAAAACTTAGTTTTAAAATATAATATCTACTTGCTTTAGCTTTTCTATTTTCTTAAAAATTTCAAATATATTTAATATATTAAAACCAAAAATATTTAAAGAAACAAAAAATTTAGTTCTATAGTTTAAAAAAAAATATGTTCTTAATATAGTTAAATAAAATTAATTAATAGCTAAAAGATTTATTTTATATTTCTTTTTACTTGAATTATCTTTTAAAATATAAAGCAATTCCAAATAAATTTGTTTAAAAATTGCTTATATTCTACTTTTTTAAAAATTTAAAATATTCAAATAAATTTTTTTTGATAATATTTAAAAATAAAGATTCTATTATAGTAGCATTTAATTTTATATTATAAAAAAAATGTTTAAATTGTTTATAAGCTAAAAATAGATAAGTTTAAAAAAATTTTAACCAAAAAATTATTTACAAATTCTTAATAAACTTTTTAGGATTTAATAATTTATTGCACGGTGCAATATATTGCACTCCCTAAAAAACTTATGATTAGTTTTAGGGTTAGTGTTAGGGTTAGTGTTAGGATTAGAGTTAGGGTTTAGGTTAGGTAAAATTGCGAGAGAAGTATTTTTACTTAGTTACATGACAGGGTTATCCTAGTAAAATTTTGAGATATAGCAAAATTTAAATAAAGTTATGATTAGTTAGGGTTAGAGTTAGAGTTAGAATTAGGGTTTAGGTTAGCGTTAGGTACAATTGTATAATGATTATTTTTTGTTAGTCATATGACAGGAATTACTCTAGTAAAATTTTGAGATATAGCTAGAGATGCAATACATTGCAGATACAATAAATTATAAAACTAAACTTTTTAAATATCAATTTTTAAATCTATAGTTTTTAACACAATATTATAGCTTACATGGAGTGTTTTATATTAAAAAGACCTATTTTGCAATTTTTTAAAAAATGAGTTCTTGTTAGATTCATGTAAATTTTAACATCACTGACATTTTCAATTATAAATTAAAGGCTATTTGCATAATAAAAAATAAAGATAATATAAAAGAAAATTATATAAAGCTGCCTAGTCCAAAAATATTACAAAATATCTCAATAATTATCTGTTACTTTTAACCAATCAAAATTGTAAATTTTATAATTCTGCATCAGTCTAAAAATTAAAACAAATATTTAAACTTAATTATCCCAAAATTGTTTATATTGTTAAATGGGCTCTTTTAATATAAAACACTCTATATAAAGAATAACAACTTTTATTATTATATTTTTAGTAATTTACTAATAAAAACTAAAACTTGTATTAAAAGCAAAAAATTTTTTAAAAACAAAAACATAAAAATTTAAAAAATTTAAAGAAAATATTATAGTAAAGATTTTTAAGTAGAGCTTTAAATTTTATTACTCAATAATAAATTTAAAAAATATTTATAATAAAGTATATAGAATATGTTTTAAATATACTATTATATATATATAATAAGAAAATTCTATTTTGACCTGGGTTATTTTAACCTGTCATGTAATCATGTAACCTGTGTGGCTTGAAATAGGCTCTAAAGCCATAAAACTGAGTCACATGATTAACACTTTTATTGCAGCCAATAAAATTACACTATTAGGTTCAAGTGAACCCAAGTTAAGTTCAACTCAAACCCAATTTAGGTTCAGATGAACCAAAATTGATTTAAGTTGAACCTGAATTTGGTTTAACTTGTATTTAAATTTAGTACTCTAAATTAACCTGATTTAGGTTCAGGTGAACCAAAATTGGTTTAAGTCAAACCCAAATTCAGTTCAACTTATATTTAAATTTGGTATTCAAAATTAACCCAATTTAGTCAAAAATTAGCATAATCATATTAGCCTGTTAAAATAGAAACTTTTGGTACTTGCAAAATAGAATGACAAGCAAAGTTAATGATATGCAAAGTTAATGGCATACAAAGTTAATGATATAGCTTAATAAAGCTCAAAGTTATTGATACTCAAAGTTAATAATAAGATATTGTATCACAATATGTCAGCAAGACTCAAATCTATATAAATTACTAGTTCATTTCATATTGTTTTTTTTTACTTTACACTTATTGCTTTTTTCATATTAAAAATGAATTTTGAACTATTACTTAAAAATACTGATCTTAATAATATTGAAGCAAATATTAATAAACAATTATTTGAAATACTAACCTTAATAATACTGAAGCAAACCTCAATATCAATTTCGAACAATCATCTAACCTTAATAATGTTGAAGCAAACCTTGATAATATAGATTTTGAACAATTATTCAACCTTAATAACGTTGATAATATCAATATCAATACTAGTAATAATGAGAGTTCTTTTGATACTTTAATGACAGTGTGACTTTATCTAAAAGACAATCACTTTTAGTTAGTAATAATCAAATAACAATACAAGTTGGACAAACTTTCACTGATTAGAATAATATTCAATAGTATGTCAATACTTATACAATAAATAAAGGATTTGCTACAAGACTTCAATGAACAGAATAAAGTATAGGCTTTATTATCAGAGCAGATATTGTTTGCTGCTATGCTGTTACTCCAAGTAACACAAGTACTGGGTTGTGAAATACAAAAAGTATTGCTACTCATTGTCAAGTTAATATTGTAGTTATTGAGCAAAAAAGAATATTATATAGAAGTGTTGATCTTGGGCATAATTATATTCTAGACTCTGCTGCAGTTATGTTTGATCCTAGTCATTGAAAATTAAGTCATAATAAAAATATACATATACAAACACTCTATGATGGAGGTATACCAGTATCAACAATTGTTAATATGCTAACTAAACAATATAGCAGATATATCCACAGTAAAGATGTATACAATTCTTTAATTATCAGTCTCATAATTATATAAAGGGTTTGTCACAAACTGCAAAATTATTAAAAAATTTGGATAATAACAATGAATATTTGGTTACCTATTTAGTTAATAATGAAAAGCTTTATTGTTTATTTTTTGCTACACATTCTGTAATTTCTGCTTTTAAATATCATTCAGAAATTACATTGATAGATTCTACATACAAAACTAATTGATTTGGGTAATTTTCTATTTTTTTTAAAAAATTAATTTTTTAAATTTTTTTTTTTATTAAATTGTATTAATTATATTTTAAAATGCCACTTCTTCTTATCAGTGGTGTTAATGCAATGGGTATGACATTTCTTATTGCAAGTTGTCTTCTTGCAAATGAAACTGCACCAAATTTTTGCTGGATACTTTCTCAATTAAAGCAAATAGCTAAAGATATGATTATTCACAATATGTGAACTCTTGTAACTGATCTTGCACTTATCTCTGCAATTCAAACAGAATTGCCACATGTTAAACATCAGCTTTGTGTTTGGCATGTTGAGCAAAATATAAGTAAAAACTTATATAACAAGCTCAAAGACAAATTTATAGCATTTAGCAAAGATTTCAAAGCAATAGTGATAGAAACTTCAGTAGAACAATTTAATATTTGGTGGGATTGTTTATTAACTGAATATACTGAGGCTAGAACTTATATGATAGAGCAGTAGAAACCTCTTGAAAGTATGTGAGCATATTGTTATACTAACAAGTATGTTAACTATGAAATAAGAACAACACAACAATCAGAAGCTACTAATGCCACTTAAAACGTTTAAGCATCTTGCCAATCCTTTATGAAATATGACGGCATCATACTAGAAAGGTTTAACAAGTTTTATACCAGGAACAAAGTGATATATAATATTACGAAGTATATGGTTTACTATGACATTTTTAGTTATGTGCGTTCGCAAAATCTCATAAATGATTGGGCAATGCATTAAATGCAATGAAATGTGGAATTCTGCGCTTAAACTTCACGATATTGCATAACATAGCACTATATTTACGAAAAATTTTTAACCATAACGAATGTTCAACTTGTATTTTTATTGCTTTAACAGGTTTTTGTCTCAATTAGAGTGAATGACGATCAATGCTTTTTTTTTATTATTTTCCTTCGGAATAGAACTAACCAAATACAGATTTACTGTTAACTGTCTTCAAATAGTCTCCAGAGCCGTTAACAGCTTATTGTGAAGCCGGTTTTAGCTACACAACCGACGAAAAATGACCAAAGCAGATGAGCTGCAACTTAAACTATGATTAAGCATCAGCTGCAATTGAAAGTCATAACTCTAGATTAACCCATAATTATTGAAGCCACGACTTGTGTTATGGCTAGTGCATGACTTGACCATGGCCAAGTTGTGGTAAATAATATCGATAAGCTTTGCATTAAATATTATTACGTTGCTACAGTAATATTAACAGCTCTAAAAATTTTAAATGGGTTGAAATTTGTCTACAAAATTCTGTCACAATTTTTATTTAATCAATTGAACATCATTAATAAATGTCGTATTAATCAATTTCTTGTTTCAATTTTTCATATGATTTAAGGTTCTCTTAATTATAGGTCGGAATTCAATTTTTAATTGGTTTAACCGGTAAGTAGGTTCATTTTCGAGATAAAAAAAAAGTTAGATCTCATCTTCTTTAGCCATAGACTTCAGCAAAATTACAATTCAATTAATAGTAATTAATATGAACTGTTCACATCTCATTTAGCTTCTTATCCACATTACACAGGTTGAATCAATAAATATCGGATGCATACCGGAAGACAAATTTTTCTGATATGTACCCGATAGTCTGCCATAAATCCGCCAAATACTTGATGAATATCAGCAACATTTTGGTAGCATATGAGGTAGATCGATATCAACAAAATATTTGGGATATCTTACTTTTAGGCCCAGAGTACTAAGAGTAAGGTATCTGGTATCTGGGTATCCCAATATTGTGCTGTTATGTTTAAAAATATGTTACCAATATGCTGCTGATATTCAGCAGGTATTTGGCGGATCTATGTCAGACTATCTGGTACATAACAGGAAACTTGTACCTTGGTATGCACCCGATATTCATTGGTTCGACTTGTGTTAGTCTATATAATTATCATCTGCCAAGATCATTTCTAAATTATGCAGATTATTATGAACAGATCTAGGTGTAAAATACCTATTTTTAATATCTGTTCCGGCGTTATGTATAATTAAGGTTAGCATTGGAAAATTGTAGTGGATTGTTATAATATGTTTTTAAAGAGGCATTTTATGCTCTATACTATATACATCTAAAAATCTTATGAAATTTTTTTGTGTTTAAATTATAGTGTCTCATATCAATATATTATACTGTATTTAGTTGTATACCCGATATTTATTTATCTGAATTCAAAATTATAATTTATATAACTATTCTGTATTGGAGTTGTCTTAGCGCGACAATGTCGCGCAGCTACTTATTTTTATATTATCTATGTATTACATTTAGAAACGTATATATATATTATATAATAACTTATATTAATAACTTTAAATTTAAGTTCAACGGAATTCATATTGTCCATTAGGGCTCTGACATTTATTACGTAATATCCATTTACTATAAGAGCTACCCCTCCCCCACATAAGATCTATATAATTGGCCAATTTAGAAATCGTATAATTTCTTTGTGTAACGTAAGATATTGATATAATACATGCTCAACCCCCACCCCTAAAATATTACGTAATAAATGTCACAGCCCTTAATTGAAGAAGTCAAAACTTATGGGAGAAAATTCGCATATCACTTGATAATACACAACTTCCTATAATGAATATTTCAACCGTTCTTTACAATAATTGTGGAATGAGTCCTCCAGGGCGGCCATCAATTTTGCAGTGAAGCAGTTGGCCTGCATTAACTTAATTTAGCTATGACCTTCAAAATTATAATTTGGCCGAAGATTATTCTTTGAAAAAATTTAAGCTTTTTTTGAATTCAACAAGAAAAATTTAGCCTCTTTCACAGCAAATTGGTCCGGGAATATAAAAAATTTGGCCTCTTTCACAGCAAATTGGTCCGGAAATATTTTACTTAATGGGTAGTTGTGGTTTCATTAATATAATTTTGGCCGGCTGCGCCATAATTGCGTCACAGCAAGAATGATGGCCGCCCTGGAGGACTCCAACGAATCAAATGAAGAAGTAAGCGAATTGGAAATTATAGAACAATACAAAAAACTCCTTGGTAATTTCTTTCGGAATTTATTAAGTCTAATCAAATAAAAGTGGTCCAATTATCTAACATAATTTGTACAAAAAGACGAATAAGTGTCGCGGCTGATGCTGAAATTAGCTGATGAAATTTAGGGACCCATTTAAATCTATAATATCCACATATATTCTTTTACTAGCAACACTAAGATTTAAAGTAAATCTTAACAATAGGCCCCAAAAATCGTAATAAAATAGATTAAAATTTCAGCATCAGCCGTGAAAATAAGATATCTTTACTATGATCGGACTGACAAATAACTTGGTTATTTGGCAGTGTTGACATCATTTCTGCCAAATAACGAAGTTATTTGGCAAAATAACATCACACTGCCAAAATAACCAAAGTTATTTTGGTAGCCTGATCATAGTAAGACGTCGGATAAATACATATATTATTCTTATCTCTATCCCTATAAAAAAAGTTTGCACAGTTATTGTAGGCATTGTCCAAAGCAAAAATGTTCGGAACGGAGCCGATTTTCCGAAAGGGTTTGTTTATGTTTGTACTGTTTCATAACGACATCGTAAAAAATAGAAAATTTTTGATTGAAAATTATCGTATAAAAAACGTATAAAAAACGCATTCATTCAATAAACATCCTTTAATGTCCAATTTTCCGAACAAAAAATCGATTAATTTCCGAATTTTCCAAACAATTCCAAGAGATATTTTTTATAAGGTATACATAAAATGTATACTATAATTTCACTGAATTGCATTTATTATTATATTCTAAGCCGGCGGGTTACTAATCTAACTGATATTAAAAAAGTTTATTCCAGCTTTTTGCCGGATGTTCCATGATACACTCCGGTTCCACAAAGTCAATGAAAAGTTGTCACACTTTTAATGCATAAATGCACTGAGTTATTTTGTCGTTAGATGACAAATCTGTGAAAATTACAAATATGTAAGAGAAGCTCAATTTGTAAAATTTTAGAACCAGGGACGTTAAAATTTACATGGAATGTTCGATGTTCAGGTACATTTTTTATTGCAACGTTACTTCTTCAATTCCTTATAAAGTTATTTCATGCATGTACGTACTTGTAGAATATGAAACCACTTGTACCTGTGTTTGCCAATTACCTACGCCATATTATTTTTTTTATGTGTGCTCGGTCATATGATTATATGACTTTTAGTCTTAGATCAATATCGTTATGAAATATTGTGGCCATTTTAATAATAAGACCATAATAGATTAACCGAATAAAATTTTTTATTTTAATCATTAGAAATTGCTTTTTTATTAACGAATATAATATATTTGTATTGATGTTTTAAGAACTTTTACAAAAAAAAATAAAATAATAATTTATTTGTAAGCTATTTTATCAATTAAAGTTGATTCGGGATTTCCGAATTCAAAGAATTCTAAATAAATAAAACCATATTCTTAGTAAGGTTAATGACGGTATAATAAAACGCAATTTGACATATCTAATAATATAAACAAAAAGTGATGTGAAGAAAACTTAATATCATATTATCATTTGACAATTTTTGCCTAGTATTGTATACGTAACACCGTTACTGGATGTTACGCACTAATAACTTATTTATCTGACTTACAGCCAGATAATGGAGTTATTTTTCAAATAACTATATATTACGGATATTAATAATGTCTGACAAAACTTACGAAACATTAACGAAATGAATGGCATAATTTCAGGTGATGGGCTTCAACACCATTAATGTACTGTACGTATAGTGTTGTGAATATCAGAATATGCTAATGAAAGTTTAATTGTCGAATTGCTAATATCAAATTTACAAATCTTATCGTTATGACCTAAGCAACACGTGTTATTATAACTTATTTCGTATTATAACCATGAGAGCTTTAGTGGGTTACATGTAAGGTAAATATATGGATTTGGTCAAATCTCGACAAAGTTAGCCAGAATTAGCTTAATGTCGGCCAATTTTTTAGGAATTTGACCCTGTCAAGTTTCTTATTTTCGGGATTTGACCTAAACTCAAAATACATACATATATATTAGACAATTTATGTACTTTTTTCAACTACACACATTTTGGTACGAAATGATGATAAATTCTCGTTTAAACAAATAAATATCCGGGTTTAATTATGTAATATGTTAATTATTGTAACCTTTTACGTTTAAGAATCATGAATACAACAAATTTTTCCAGGAAATTCTTGGCAATTAAAAAAATATAACTATTTGAAGAAGTAAATTATAAATAGTAACTATACGAATATTGGTTCTGCTTGTTTGAATACACAGTAAATATTTTTTTGTGATTTTTGTGAAGTAATTTAAATTTTAGTGTTTACTGTACTACATATTTAATTTATTGGTACGTATGTACTATGGATTTATCTTAACTCGAGTAATTCCGGCTCTCTTCCGGTAGTGAAACAATCAACTTGATGATATTTACCAATTATATTTATTTAAAAAAAAAAACCAAATGTTTATATAATAAAAGCAAATAAAAAGAATGGGTTCTCTCTTCACGCATGCATTTTCTCTTTGTTCAAAAGTTTTCTTACTATACATTGCATGGTTGATAGACATATACCTTTGATATATTTGCAACGTATATATGCTCGTTAAAACAGAAAATTTAAAAGAGCATTGCATACAAACCATTACCTCTTTTATTATAATTCAGAATAGTTTAATAAAATGGGAAATAAGATATCTCGTAGAATTATAAGGAAAAAAAAGTCTCGAAATAATTCATCCAGAGAAGAAAGTACAATTTCATCTGACGATAGTAATTCCGTCCATATTCAATTAGTGCCGCAATTGAAGACTGTAGCTGGTCGACCTTATTTTGAAGAGAATTTTTCCTCTTATATTGTAAGTTATTTATTATTAATTTAAAATTAATGAATATTTTTTTCAAGCTCATATATAAATATTTATAAAAATTTTTATAATTTTCTTGGAAAAGTTTCCTGCAGATTGGGAAGAGGCTGACAGACTTCAAGCATTTCATTTCGTTCTAAAACATGCTTTAGATGGAAATTACAATGCAAAGCTTTCAAATATTATTAGACCCGGAAGCAAAATTTTGGCAAGTATTTAAAAATTTTATTATTTAAATATATTCTAATATTGATTTTATATTCAAACTTAAAGTATAATTTTTATTTATAGGATATTGGATGTGGTCCCGGACATTGGTGGTAATTATATAGTTATTTTCAAATGCAATGCAATGCAATACAATACAGTATATCAATTTTTCATACGTATTATTTAAATTATCTTGAATTAATTAGCTTTGAAATAGCACAAGAATTTCCTTATGCAGAAGTCTATGGTATAGACATATTATCAACTTTTCCAAACAAGATAAAACCTAACAACTGCCACTTTAGAACATGTGACATACTTGAAGGTTTACCGTTCGGTGATGATGAGTTCGATTATGTTTTTATGAGATATATGCTTACATCAATAAAGACATATCAATGGCTTCCAGTGTTAAAAGATATAAAAAGAGTGATAAAACCTGGTGGCACCATCGAAAGTGTAGAACTTAATACAGTTCGTAAGTGTCAAGTCAACTAAATACAAAAATAGTAGAACTGATACTTGTAACTCTGGTCAAGTTTGGCCAAGCTCAGAGTTTTTTCATTCCGAATCTGGTCAAATGATCTGCAAATTTGACCAGAATTATAAGGCATCAGTTATACTATTTGGATTGCAGTCAAAATTAGCAGTAACGAATTACATAATTACTCTAATTACTCATCTTTCGTTTACTATGAAATAGCGTATTCAATAGGCCCGACTATGAATCAATTTACGAGTAAAGTTAGTACGTATTAAACTTTCTTTTTTCAAACTTTTATTAATCAAAACTTAATCTTTTTATCATTCTAATGAAAATTTAGATGAAGTAATGTTAGATGCTTTCGAAATAGATCTCCAGCAGAAATTTGAACCAATGTTTGAAGTTTTAGGATTTCAAAATGTATCTAGCATTAGTAAATATATATCACTTGGAAAGTAAGTCATGTATTTCTTAAGAAATTCTTTTTTTTTTATATAAAAATTTAAAATGAACACTTTCTTTAAAAAAAAAGATGGGATGAAAATGCCGGAAAAATTGGTCAAATATTTACGACAAATACAGTTCAAATGGCGGAAGCTGTTAAATCAATATTAGCACCACTTATGAATCTTACCGAAGACGAGTGGGATCGTATGTTTAGAAAAATGTATTTCGAAGAGGTAGATAAGCATCATACATTTCAAGAACATTATGTCGTTTTGGCTACTAAATAAAAAGAAATAAAAATCAGTATTTATCGTTATGTATTCGGATTGAAAAATCCGACTCTTTTATTTACAATAACGAGTATACAGAATTTTAGATTATAATTTATGGGTATTATGTATTTTTATGTATTATTGAAGATAATTTATTAAAAAATGTAAGAAACCCTTGCATATTTATATAATATTTATTACATCTTGCATTCGCATACCGTAAATGTGTACAAGGTTATGTCGATCACCAAATCAAAAAACTTAAGTGCAAATTTTAATTTACTTTATATTCAATATTCAGGTGTACCGATATACCTAAAATTTCGTGCTGAAAACCTTTGCTTAGAAGTCAAACTACGGTTAGCATAGTAAAATCTTGAGTTATTTACAATTTTTCTGTTTTCTTAGATAACTCAAGATTTTTACTATGATAACTAGAGATGTGCCGTATGCATTATGCAGGCGATGTTACATGCTAGATTATGCTGCATAATGCGATGCAAGTTGCCTAAAATTTAAAAATGCACATAGAAGTTATTATTTAATTTGATCCGTATCATTTCAACAACAATAGCTTTATAGACACTTGTTCTTATCAACCCTCAGTAATAATACAAAGCTATTCACTGCATATAGGTTTTGAGAGGTCCATAGTATATTATACAGAATTGCATAATGCATCATACGACATAATGTTGCATTATGTGATGTAAAGCCAAAGAAACTTGCATAGTCATAGAAAAGAGCTTGTATGATTGGCTAATTCATGTATATCAAACAGGTTCTTCTAATAATAGATCATCATTGTTGTTAAACTAAATTTCAAACGTGATTTTGTCAAAATGGCATAAGCCGTGTTTTAATTGACTGAGCCCCATATATAAACCTCCTAACTGCATCAAGAGGATAACCCTGACCCTAACTAAATTTCACTCCGCTTTTAACCTCCTTCTAAAATTAGAAATTTTATGTTGCATAAAACAGGTGATGATCATGAGAAAAAATGTACACCACTCAGCTTTAAGATTTTACTTCCCAGTAAAACCATCCACTACCGTTCCTAGTATCAACGCCTATTTAACCCTCCATTTCACCATTGTTATAGTCTTCATACTATAACGCCCCGACCCTAGAATTCTATTAAGAGATGAATTTCTGGTGTGACACCGGTACACCATAAATTAAACAAGGTTATTTACATATACAATAATTATTAAATTTCATAATGGATCTAAAGAATCATACGATATATAATATAAAATAACGACCGTTAAAAGTGATTATTCGTTAACTACTGCGGCTTATTCCATTCAAGTTTATTCTTATATTCTGTATCAACTAGAATTAGGAATTGGTCGGCCGCAGGCTTTTTCGGCTTTTTTGAAAGGTCATAATATATTAGCACATGATAATTTATCATGTAACTAACAATTTGGAGAGGCGACTTTCTAAAAAAAGCCCAAAAAGCTCACGGGCTAGACCTTCAGACTTAATGCACCTTATATAGTTTGTTATTCCTGTAGGATAATGTATTGTAACGATTAATTTTCTCTGTGTCTCATCACTTCCGTATTTGTCTAATTCTTTAAGTTGTCACTTACCTTCCATAATTGTACTATCATAGTCATGTTAGTAGTATTAGGCATTATTATGTATTCTAGGTGGCTTAATTCATGCAAGAGCGTTTACGCTCAAAATAGAGCATCTATGTTCAAAATAGAGCGTATACGCGATTGCATTAATTTGTAATCATTGCGCCTTGAGTA
>CAJVPY010000382.1:0-27914 GCA_910591965.1 Dentiscutata erythropus | reverse complement strand
TCTTTGTGTCGGATTCCTTTCCTTTTCTGGATGCTGCATGACTCTATGTGGCTATGTCTGCAGCTCATAACCTAAACATGGTTCTTTTGCAGAGAAAGATTCCCCGTGGGTTTCGAACTCACAACCTTACGTTTTGAGACCTGGGAGCGCTAACCACTGCACTACAGACCCGCAGGTCAAATGACTAATATTTTTTAAATACCCGATATCTATCTTATTTATTTATGATATTCTATATCCGATATTTATGCATTTGACCTGTGAGCATCTTTAAATTTAGCTTCTTCATCTCATAAATGTAAGAGAAGACTTTGAAATGCTTGCTGTTCTTTTGGGCTCCCAGCTTGTCTTTGTATTGTTTCTAATAGATAATTTATTGAAAATAAAATATAATATGTATAAAATTGATATAATTTGACAAAATAGTCTTAAATGCTTTATTAAATTGGGTATAAATCTTATGACCCAATTCTGATATAGAATCACATAATTGTGGATCTGGTGCATACATTGGAAGGTCCAAGACTGGTAGGAGTTGACTGAAGTCACCAAAAAACAATACAGAGCAACTACCAAATAGCATATTTTTATTTTGTGAAAAAAAATTGACATAAACGTTGATCAATTGTTGCAAGAAGTTTGCGACCAATTATACTTTTTTCATCAAATAAAATGACTTTGACATTTTTAGAACTAAGTTCCAAATTATTAGAACCTACAGATAGCATAAATGCAGAATGAATCGTACAGCAATTTATATTAAAAGCTGCAATGCCAGTTTGAGCAAAAACTAATAATAGAGGTTCTTCTTTTGGATTAATTCCATATTCTTGGGCTATCTCAAATACATGATTGTGAATAGCCTTAATTATATATGATTTACCAGTATTAGCTGTACTCATACTAATAGCATATAAAGGTTTTATCAGTTTATTTAAATCTTCAAGAACTGCAAAATAATATATAATTACATAGTTATAAACTTGTTTTTGTATTTTATTTAATATAATCAGGTTGATATAAATTTCTTTTTCATTATAAGAATTTCTTCAATTTGACCACTTTTGGCCCGTTCTAAAAATGTCTCTATATTACTAAGATCTGAAAATGTTTCAAATGATCCTGGCTATATATAGTCAATATCAATTGGTCATTCTCCAAGATCAAATGAACTACTTGTTAATTTCTCCATACTTATTATCGCCATTATTATCTTAATCCTCAGTATCTATAAGTTGACCAAGAAGATCATTACTATCTGCCTTAATTTCTATAATATTATATTGTATATCTGTCTACTGTACCTTATTACCACCTTCTAAAAAGTCGATGAGGAATATAAAAAAGTACTTTTAACTTGCAATAGTCGAATAATGCAAATTTTTTTTATATAAACTCTATTTATGTATACAAGGACCGAATGCAAAATTTTTATTTAAACTGAATAGAGAATAATTTTCAAGCTCATTTCAATAAATTTGCAAATGAGAAAGGCCTGTCTCAATGGCTATATCTTTATTATTATTATTTTGTATATTATTACTATGTGTTAGTTCACATAATGTACCATTTTCATTAAGATTAAGAGAAAAAAATACACAAAATAATTTAACTAATGAAAGCATTAAAAGAAGATGTGATGTTTCTTAAGCTAAAAAATCTCATTCTGATACAGTATTTAATAAAAGCTATTAAATTGATTTAAGAGCAGGTTTATCGGATTTCGTATTGTAAATATCAGAAGCAAACATTTCATTTAAATGTAGATAATCTTGGTTCCGACTTGCTAGTATATTTGGCAATATAAGAAAGTGCTGCATGAATAGAAATAACAGGTTTTTTATCAACATTAGCCCTCCAATCTTGAAGCTAAATTTGATAGTGAGAATTAAGTAGTGGGTCATTGTGACACAATATAGTGTTCCAAACTGTTAAAATTTTACCAACTGGTTAGTTGCCAATTATAGTTGGCAACTAACTAGGGTGTTCAGGATTATGTGATGCGATTGGGTAAATTATATGATTTCACCAAGGCCAATTATGTGATGAATGTGAATTATGCATTATCTTAATAAGAATTTGTCAATTATACTAATTTTTTGGAATATTTCAAACTTTTTTTGCAGAAATTTTCAGAATTCACACTTTATCTAAACACATTCTTCTGCCAATCAAATCTTACTCAAGTGCCTTTTTCTTTTATTTTCTTAATTATGCAAAGCATATGCGATATGAAAAAATAGTAAATTATGTGCATAATTTCACATCACATAATCCTGGACACCCTACAACTAACCAGTTACGTAATCATGTGACTAATTTAACTGGTTAGTTGGTTAGTTGGTTAAGTTGGTTAAGTTGGTTAGTTGGTTAGTTAGTTGGTTGGTTATTGGCTAAAAGCGACAATTAAAAAATTAGGCCGGAATTACTACAAGAAAATTGATCTTTCAACTATACAATAATATCGAACAGCAAATAAATATTTTAAAGCAGAGATTTATATATGGACATCTTCATGGTGCATATAAAGTTGCTTTACAAAAAGCACTATCATCTAAGTCAAAATCATGTCTTATCAAAATTTTGCAAGAATTTGCCAGCAAAGATGATAAATATGATGATGATGATGATAAAAAACTCTCTGATGAAGAATGTGATTAAGATGACTCTTCAAGTAATAAGGAAAATTCTGAAATAATTTTAAAGAATCCAAAAAAAATGACATAATAGAAAAAGACCACCAGGCACAAAGTGTTTTAAAGCATCTCATAAAAATCAGGTTAATGAAAAGCCAAAAAGAAGATGCAAAAAATGTGGTAATCTAGAGCATTATCAAAAAAATTGCAATGCTTAAGACTTATATTCATATACCTATTTTGATACAATTTATAATGCTTGTTTTACACTCTTGATTTTTTTATTTCAGTGTGTTTTAATTGCTTGTTTTATGTCTTTGATTTATTTTAGCATGTTTTATTTGATTGTTTTTTTTTTTTTTAAAAAAAAAAAAGCTGTATTTAAACGTACTTTATTTTATTTACAACTTATTATATTTACAATGAGGGTTTTATATATTTTAGTATTTTTTTGGCTAATGTGTTTGGGGCGGATCTAAAACTAGTGGTCTTATATAGAAGTTTAAGTTCATGATTGACTCTAACTTTTGTAATCTCTAATATTTTGTTTAGAGGAATTACATTATTACCCCATCTAGCCTGTGTGTACTAGCACCATATTTCATAGATAGTGGAGTATGCACTCATGTAGCAGCAGGGAATAAAATTCAAAGTCAAAATTTGGTGTGCATTGCGCACCAAATTTTAGATTCAATGTGCGCAAAGTTCGATATAGTAGAACAAGTCTAACTGTATAGTGCATATTATTTCAAATAATTATTAAAAAAATTGCATGTGCTTTGTGCACAGCATTATATTTTTTTTGTGCACAAAAAAACTTTCTGTGTGCGGAGCGCACATGCGCACATTGAATTTTATTCACTGTGTAGCAGCAGAGCATTTACCTTCATTTGAAATATTTGTGGCATTGAAGGCTTTATCCAGGTTGGAGGGGATTGGGTCATTATCTGATCTCTTAAATGAGTTGTAGGCAGTTTTCTATATTGCTTTGCTGATTGGGCACTTTAACAGAAAGTGTTTGGCCATTTCGGCATTTGTGTTGTAAATGAGCAGTTGGGGCAGTCTTCTAGGTTTTCTTGTACATGAGTAAGCCGATATCCTAAAGGAAGAGCTCTGTAGGTTGATCTCCAAAATATTTCTTTCTTTTTATTTAAGATCCATTTTTGTCTTAACTACTGAGACGGGTTTGTGTCTATTTCTAAGATCTTTATAGTGTTATTGCTAGTGTCTGGTAACCCGTGTAGCAAGCTGAGAGCTTCTTTAATGGAGAATTGCAGCGCACTAAGCTTCCCTATTGTTATGTCTTTTAGATGCCAGGGCCAGTTATGTTGTACTTAAACCTTCCCTTGGAATCTTTTCCAGGCCATTATGTAAGGTTTCCATTGATTTGGCCATCCTCTTGTTTTACAAGGGGTTTGTGATAAGGCTGCTACGGGTGCTAGATTTCTTTTGTTGCTAAGTTTTACTTCTCTGTGTTTGCCCAAAATGTGTATCCCATGATGAGCTTTAATAGCACTGAGAGGAGTCTTGCATCCAGCTAGTCCTCTCTGACTGAGCTCCAGTTGGAAGATTGAGTAATGAGGAAGCATTTTGGAGTTGTCTCTAATCCATTTTGTTATGAGTATGTTAATATCATTAAGCTGTTTTCTAGAGGGAGGAAGAAGATAGGCTGTATACCAGATCTTGGAAAGTATAAAAGTATTTGATTGTTTTACACCTTTAATCTTTTTTATTTTAGTGTATCTTAATGCTAACATTGCAAGAATTAAGGTAATTATGATAGTTTATATAAGGAAGTTGTATACTTAAGCTTTATATATTGTACTAGCGCTTAATTGATAATACTAGTTTTACATCTTTTATTTGGTTTTTTATTTTTTGCATTTTAATACTAACTAAGAACATTTCGAAGAGGATTAGGAGTTTTTAATTTTAGAACTATATGGTTCAGATATCTTTTTAATTAGTTCATAACATGAATTTGAATAGATATATATATATACATATATATAAAACTTAAATTTTGGTAGTATGTTCATATAGTTAATGTAGACCTGTATAATTTAATTTGTAAGTATCCTTTTTCTATGATTAGAGTTCTTATAAGATAGCTTTTTTAATGAACTTTTTCTTTTATAGATCTTATATATGTTATGATTTCTACAGAATTTGCATTTCTGTACAGTTCTACTTTGGCATATAATCATAACAAATTACTATTAGATAATTTGTATTGGGCGATAATACATAGATATATTTGATTATTTGGATAATTATTGTTATACAGTTTGAGTATTTAAGTTAGAGTTATGTTTATAATAGTTGATTAGTTGCTAATTAAATTTATATTTGTTATGTAGTTTAATTATGTGATCACATGACACTGGCAATACATCGTTATTGCGTTAAATTACAAAACCCTATACTAAAACATAAATTTAAAATTAAAAATTTAATTTCTCAACAACTATCTTATCAAATTAACTCAAATTTTTTGTCACTACTATAAAAATGTTTGAATTTTAATATACTAGGTTTTTAGAATTTTAGATTTTAACCAAACTCTTCCTGACTAGAGGTTGGAACTGGTTTTAAATATTTGAGTTTATCACATCAAAATTCGAGTTAATTACATCAAAATTTGAGTTTATCACATGAATGATTAATATTTGATATGATAAACTCGAATTTTGGTGTGATAAACTCGAATTTTGATGTAATAAACTCAAATATTTAAAACTGTTCCAACCTCTATTCCCAACAATCATTTGGGCCAAAAATTCTTATCGAAAGAAACCAGAACTTTTGTTAGAGAGTTGTGGTCTAACATAGCAGTTTGTCTAGAGGTCAACAATACCCCTCTTCTGGGACTTCTTTACAAGTTGTGCATTTGACATGCAAGCCAAAAGCATTAGTATACAAGATAACTGGCTAGAGGTGTGTGCCCTTGGATACACAATTTTGGTGAAAAGACAAAAGTCTATCTGTTAACAAAGTTATTTAGGCTGTTACTTCTAGAAGAAGAACACAGGGGAAACAACAAGACTCTGTTTCTTCTCAAACTGCACTCTTTTACTTGGACAAGTGGTTTCTCTTTTACTCCTACTCACCCTCTTGTCGGTCTTTCAAAAAATTTTGACAAAAAGTGGAAATTTGGCTTACTCCCTCCAAAAGATCGGTATTGTTTACTTTCCAAATTTAGACAAAATACTCATTCCATATTTGGATAGACGAAGTAGGTTATAAACATGGGTTGCTTTAACAACAATAATCTACACCACATAACGAAATAATCAGCACTCTGGTTAATGAAACAATCTGGATCAGGTATTAAAGTTAGAAGAAAATTTTAACAATAAGACATAGCTTTACAATAGGGATATATAAGATTTTTAAATTTAAAAATTAGTTTTAATTAGGTATATAATTTTTACAACTGTGCCTGGCATGGGCTATAATAGTGTTTTCATAAATTAATTTTTTTCTGCCTTTTTCTTCTTCTTTCATTTGTTTTTTTATTCATCTTCTTGTTGCTTAGACTTTATCTTTTTTTGTTAGTATTAGTTTTTTTCTTTATAAGTCAGTTGGAAACTATGAATCCTTCTGCTTAGAAAGCTAGGAGAAGAAGGTTAGGAAAGGAGGCGATCTTGATAGGCCATAAATACCATTTAGTGATATCAAAGAATTCATTGCAGAGTTTTTTATATGAGTAATTTGGGCATTTTGGTGTTGCAAAGAGCTAGGTTAGTCAATATTTGTAAATTAGATAACTTTAGTCAAAATTGCATTTTTACCCATGAGTTTAAATGATTATATCTAATAAATATTGCCGAATGTTAAAAAAAAAAAAAAAAAATTTGGATTTTAATTCTGAATTTTTGTTAATTTTTAATTAAATTCAATTATTATTTTTATTTTTCTAAAAAAACTTATCAAAAGTTTGTAGTAATTAAAAAAAATTACTGATCTAGATTTATATAGTACTACTTACTGTAAAAATTTTAAAGCTATATTTTTTAATAGGTGATTCTCCAGTTATCTAGTTAAAAAATTTTTTTATATATATAAATTTTATTATAAATGCGAATACACAGTATTCTATTCAAAACTTTTTTTATACTAAGTAAATCACTCTTTGGCTTCTAACAAAAGTTGTAGAGCTCATCAAAATATATTTAATACTGTAAGGATATTAAAATTGGCCTGGTAGTTCTTGAGAAATCTTTAAAAAACTTCTTTTTCATATATAAAATTTCTTTAAAAAAATTGATTTTTTTTAAAGAAATTTTATATATAAAAAAGGTATTAAATATATTTTGATGAGCTCTACAACTTTTGTTAGAAGCAAAGAGTAATTTACTTAGTATAAAAAAAGTTTTAGATAGAGGTACTGTGCATTTGCACTTATAATAAAATTTATATATAAAAAAAATTTTTTAATCAGGTGACTGGAGAATCACCTATTAAATTTAAAAAGTTAGAGGAGGTGGGACATTTATGACTCCAATTGTAAAAGCAAAAGAAAAAAAAAAGTAAAAAGTAGAAGTTAGTAATATATGGAGTGAGTCAGTAGAAATGGGACAAATTTATTAAATAAATTTGTCCCATTTCTACTAACTCACCCCCAATATATACAGAATCAATTTTATCTATATTTAATTCTATATTAAATTTACTATCTTTTTACAGAGGATATGCAACACTTTTCTATAAATTTTAGCTAGAAATTGTTATTCCATTTAATTGTTTTTTGCCAATAAATAGTTTTAGAAAATAGTTAAGAACACTAATATTTATAAACAAATAAAGAGTTAAAAAGGTGATATATATAAAGTCTATTAAGTTTAAATGAATTTTTTTTTTAAAAAAAAAGTTGGTCTTGCCACTATACTTTTATTATGATAAATAGAATGTACATATATTACATGTTTTTGTTCTATCTATAGATTATACTACCTTATTAATTAAAGTGTAACTTACCCAGTTTTTAATTGGACCTATGTGCAATCATACTTGTGTATTCAGCCTTCTTGGGTCTCTATAGCCAGACTGTCCAATCACAAATTTCCAATTCACCAGCCCCATACTACTGTACAAATCCAACCAATTACTTCCATCTTTTCCATATATATATAGCATTATTCCCAACTTATAGTTTGGTGTTTCCAGAAGACAATTTGTAAGTATGTCATAGACATCCCAAGTTCCTCCCCCATAGTGTTGCAGTACTTCATAGGCATTCACATTTTACACCACCAATTCAGGCTACCATCTTGTTTATAGTACTACTGTCATTCATAGTGTTACATGAGTCTAAAACTTTAGAATAGGAGTTAAGAACCTCTTTTAAGTACTGCCACAAATCAGTACTCTGGAACCCAGTACTCCTGTTATGCTTTGTCATATGACTCCCATGCTGGTTGTGTGACTATTACCTACTAGCTGAATTTCGTTTTGTACCACCAAGTTACTTGCTATACGTTCCAGACTTCCTTAACCAGTTTTCATTGTTTCTATGTGCCAGAGGTGTTCCTTTATTTGGTAAAGCCATTCTTTTACCACAGCCTCTTACTGTATTTGCCACTTCTCTCACCACTTCTGGTATACTGCATATGGCCATCCTCCCAATCAAGATTCCAATGCCACCTTAGAGTTGTTGGTGCTACCTTGCCAATCATAGATTCACACGTACAGTCTTCTGCAGTATTACCTTTTGTGACCCATGTTATACACAGTGCCTATCATCTCTATGGCTTGGAACTTCTTCCAAGATTTCTTTATTAGCCAAATATATACTTCACATGGTCTTACCGCCACAGGGTTCTGCATTCAAAAGCTCCTATAGGTTACAGAAATAATTAATTATTATTAATTACTACCAGCTATAATTGAACTGTTAACCTTATCTGTGGAGGGTTAGATGCCTAGACCACTAGGCTATGAGACTCTAACCTAAGTTTAAGTAAATTAAAAGTTTGGTTTGGGTTAATTATTTATATAAATGTTCATAATATTAACACTATGGAAAATTTATAGAATTGGGATGAAAAAAAAGCTATACATGAAATTAATAGATTTATGTCTATAGTTAGGTTTTAGCAAATTAAATATTTTTTTTTAGATAAACCATATCCATTTTGGTATTCTAAAATGAAACTATTGATATCACATATCCAAAATGTATTTAAAAAGTTCTATATTCCTAGTTTAAATATTTCTATTAATTAAATAGTTATATATTTCACTGGTTGAAGTGTCTATACAGTAAGAATAAAAAGCAAATCTACTTCAAAAAGGTACAACAAATTTCTCTTTTTGTAATCATAAATATACAATATTTATATTGCATATTGAAAAAAACACATTTATTGATAAAGTATATTATATGTATATAAATAACTATTTTTTAAGCATCTTACTTTTTAAATTTTTGCACAAAAATGATATTGGTGCATGTAGCACTGTTTATACAAATTTGGCTAGATTTCCTAAAGAATTAAAAATTAGTAAAGAAACTTTCAATTGGAACACTATTCTTGGTTATTTTCCAAATAGATAATGGCCTAGTAACTATACTATCCACTAATACAAGTACAATGTGTTGTGTTTTTTGGAGATGTATATCATAAAGAATTAGAAATTCTGTGGATAATTAATAATTACAACCACCACATGGGTAGTGTTGATATTGCTGATCAACTTTGTAAGTATTACAATTGTCAACTAACAGTTAGATATATCTGGCTTTCTTTGTTTCTTTGAATGCTAAATACCATAGTTGTAAACTGTGTACTTCTTTATTGTAAAGTTACAAACTTGGATATTTCAAATAAAGAATTTAAGATTAACTTAGTATGAGACTTGATTAAAGATACATTAGTATAAATGAAAAGATGAATTGTTATAATAAATCTTTACAAGCTCCTTTTAAAAGAAAAGTGAGTTGTTCATGTTACTAAAAATTTTAAATTATCCTTATCTCATTTATTAGATAGAAATTATCTTGTTGAATAGAAAAAAAAAGAAAAATCTGCATTTATTGCCATTACTTATTATTATATAGCAAAAAAGTAATTAATTATAATAATTCTCCTCAAAGCAATTTATAGTGTAGTAAATAAGACTAAATTGTTTTAAACAATTTTAAAGATGATAATTAAGCTAAATTTCTAACCAGCATTTTACCTTATTTATATACAAAATTTTTGTTATATACAATTCATTACAATTTATTTTCTTATCTTCTAATATTTCTTCTTAAATACTTCTAAAAGAGTAAGAAAAAATAAAAAAATAAATAAAAAAAAAGATATAACAAAAAAAAGAGAATACAATGAAATATAAGCAAAATTGTTTTTGTAAAAATTGAAACAAAATAGTGCCACTATGTAAGATTGAAAGCATACATGCTTAGGTATATTAAATTAAATCAAGCATATTAAAGAAAAGTAAAAAGAAACTTTTATCATTTGAATTATTTATTTAAACTATTTTGACTAGTGATTTTTACTATGTAATAATATTACTTGCTTTTAAAAATATTAATGCAATATATATATATTTACAATTGAAGCTAAATAGAGTAAAAATTACAGTCAACAACTCTTTCCAATGATCATTTGGACTATATTTTTCAAAAAACTTTTTACTAGGAAAAAATATAGTATACTAGAGTAAAGTTGATGACTTGTATGTAAGATATAGAGGTAGTTCTCATACACTACCTGCTAACAGTTTCAGAGTTTATTACTTACTGACTGTAGGCATAGCACTTGTCATTTAGAAGTAGTTCTTATATGCTACTTGCCAACAAGTTTAGAGTTTATCACTTATCAAAAAAACTTAGTACTGTGCAGGCTTAGGTAGATAGTTGATTAAAACCTATACTCTTTTTGTGGTTTCAAGTGTTTTCTCTTTCTTTTGCATTTTGCCAACCTCACCAAAATTCTGACAAAAAGTGGCATTTCAGCTTACCCCCTCCAAAAAATTGGCATTGTTTATACTTACCTAATTTGGACGAACTCAGTAGAATGCAACTATGTGTTTGTTTTGTTTATTACTATGGTGCTATGGTACGGGATAAGATTGATAACCCTGTTTAGGAGATACCCGACCCTGGTAATGTGTCCAAAACAAGTTCCAATGCTAAAGCAAAGCTTTATAGCCAAGATATATTAATTAGTTGCAATTAGCATATAATTTTTACCTTTATACCTGGCACAGGTTATAATAGTGTACTTTTCTTTTCTTTTTGTTTCTTTTGTTTGTTTTTTTTAAGGTGGTTTATTAGGACTTCTATGTCTTTTTTTTTGCTCTTTTTATCTTTGTTCTATTATGATGGAACTATATTTAGAACTCTTTTTTTTTCAGTTAAATGTTTTTTTTTCTTTTTTCTGGTTTTTTTGTTTTTTTTCCTAGATAGTTTTGTTTTCTTTCATAGATGTGGCATTTTTTTTTCTTCCCTTACAGAAAAGTAAGAAATAAACTATTCTGCCTGGATCTAGGTGGAAAAAGTTTAAAAAGAAGAATAGGTAGTCTTGATGAGCCGGTGGAACCTTTTGGTAAAGATTTATTCTTTTTAATTGCAGAAGAGAATATTTTAAAGAAGAATCTGCCTATAGTAGTCGCATATGAGTAATTTGAACACTAGCAGAGACATGGAACAATTTTGATATCATTTTGCAAATATTGTTTTGGATAATAGTAAAAATTGCTATTTTTGTCTAATAGACATGTAGACATGCTACAAAATCAAGCCAAAAAAATATTCGTAAAACTCACTTGCATATTTTTTGCAAATACTTGATAATGGCATTTAATCTAACTAACAATTATTAGCTGTTATTACAAAATTCAATAACTAGAAATTTCACAACATGAAAAAGATTGCTATAGTATTACTAAACCGGGTAAAATTCACCACCCAAATTTATTTCAGATCATATGATATGATTTTAGTGAATATTATTTTCATACTTAGAATGATGTAATGAAATGATGCTTATTAAAATCATAATATAATATAAAAATTTGGGTGGTGAATTTTATCTAGTTGTATTACTATAATCTTTTTTTATGTGAAGTTGCACAACCAAACAAGAAATATGATTGGTAGATTAAAATAGCCAACCAATCATATTGGCTGTGTTACTTTACATGCATAAAAAATATAAAAATTGTTTTATAATGCAATATTCGATAAAAATTGTGATTTATTGTTTTCTAATCTTTTTGAAATTTTTTTGCGTCTCTGAACTCTAGTCACAAAGAGCTGAGTGAGCTAATACTTGTAATTTAGGTAAAAATTTTTAATATTTCAGAGTATATTATAAAGCCTAATAAAGTAGAGGCAAGACTGCCAAATTCAAAAAAAAAAAAAAAAAAAATAGAGTAAAAATCATAAACTCTGGATATAATATGACCAAATTTGGAGCTAAAGAATATCAAGCACTGGAACAAAATTCTACTAAGAAAACACCCAATACACTTATAAAGAAAAAAACTAAGCAGGAAAAATTAGATATAGTTTATTAGAACAGTTTAGCTTCAAATTTTCTTCTCCTTACAATACTTTAGAAATTTTAAACTTTCGGCAAATTTTTAAAAATTTTTTTAGAAAATTTTGGGGATTTGACTTGCACTTTCCTCGCAGATCAACAACACAACAAACAAACACGTAAGGAGTAAACAGTTAGCCAAATTAGGTAGAACAACAATTAGATAGTGAACAAACATTAAAACAACAAACAAACATGTAGTTAAATTAAAACAAGTAAACAAAAACATGTAAAATGTTAGAACTTCCAGATTACAAAAATTTTTTTAACAAGTCAGAGAAGGAAAGAGCTTTTATATAAGAAAGACAAACTAAAAAAGTTGCAAAATACTTAGGTACCATTGAGACTTATCTTATTTCAATTATCTGTAATGTTCTACGCTTTTATGATTGGGCCTAATACAAGAAGGCTCGAGAACAAAAATTAGAAAAGGAAGAGAAAGCCCTGCTTGGAATTTTACTTGATAACAGCATGCAAGTAGATAGTACAAATAATACACAGCACAGCAATAATAAAATCAAAAATCAACTTGTCCGAGTAGAATCTACACCTTTACAATCTCTTACATAGTGTTTTGACCCGTTCAACCCGGGTGATCCATCGGGCTGATCCGGGTAAACTGACAGGTATTCCCAGCCAATCACTGATGTTTGTTTACATTGGATAAAGTAGAATATGTTAAATTTCAACAATCCTATTTTACCTGATGTAAACAAAGATCAGTGATTGGCTGGGAATACCCGGAATACCTGTCAGTCTACCCGGTCAAAACACTACTCTTACACTAGAGGGTAAAAATTACAATAGAGAAATCAAAAAAGAAGCTATATCAGAAAACATGAATAACAACATGCAATAAGACAAACAAACTAATACTCAGAAAAGAAATTATACAGAGCATGAACTTATTTTTGATACATCAGACATTACAATAGAAGTCAAAAAAGATATACTAGTAAAGGAAGAAGTAGGCACTCTAGATTATGGAATTGTAGAATCTCTTGAAAAAGATAAAAGTTTTGTTAAAAAGCAAATTATACAAAAAAGCTAAAAAGCATAAAAACATCTCTAATTCAGCCTGGGTACCTAGAACCAATCTTAATAAGCTCAATGTTTCGAATAAAGACATATATAGTTCCACATGGGTGCCGAAAGTACAACCTTCTTCACAAAACAACTGGAAGAAAAAACTATATTTTTTTACTATATGGGATCTTCCAAAGGGAATGAGTAGATATGAAATTAAAATATATTTAGAATATTTTGGAGAAGCTAATATCATTGAGTGGCAACCAAATTTTACAGCAAAAGTGGCATTTATACAAATCTCAACCAAAATGGAGAAACATGAAGATTTGCTCAAAGAACACTAGTCAATTACTCTTGACTATGGAAAAACATATAGAATGACACCAGGTGAATTTGACATTGCAGAGCTAGAGAGAAGAAATAATTTTAGAGTGACAATTCACAATATACCTACAAGAGCAATAGATAGTTTTCTCCTTTGTCAATTAAAAAAACACAAAGTGCAAGCTGTTCACATTCTTAAAAATAGCAATAGTAATCGGGCTAGAAGAGCATATATATTTCAAGTCAGAGCAGGATAAGATAGAAGCTCAAGAGACAAATATATATTACTTCAATACAAAGTTAGAGTGGCACCATCATAATGAAGGTCCAAAAAACAAAGGCTTTATTTACTCATACTACAATTTAGAAAAGAAAACAGCATATCAAAACAAAAGAAAAGTAACTTTAAGTGAGACAGAACCCCGAAAAAAACAGGATTTAAGTGACTCGACCAACTATAGAATGGATTCTAGCAAAATAAATAAGCCCACTTATGATAGTAACAAAGAAAACTATACCCTGTTTGCTCAGAAACCTAGCAGGTCTAGATTACATAGTATCACAAAAAAGCCTTTGAGATTTTTAGAAAACAACAGAACTGTTAATCAAAGTTCAGAAAATACCTATGCAACAGGTTCAAATAAAGGAGTATTAGTTAATAAGAAGTGGTCAAAGCATATTGGAAAAGTAGTAAAATATAGCCCATATATAATTAGAATAGAATTTTTTTCAAAAAGGTAGTCTTTCAAGTTTGTACAGTTTACTTGCCACCTGCTGATAAAAAAATCAATAGAGAAACTCAATGTATGATAATTAAAGAAATATGCAAAAATAGAATCCTTGTGTCATAGGAGATTTTAATGCAGTAGGTAGTACAATTTTGGACACAAATAATATCAGTCACAAAAATCAGGAGTTGGGCAAAACCTTAATTGAGTGGCTTAAAAATAAAGATTTTATAGACTCTTTTTATTACATAAATCCCCACAAAAAAGAATATACCTGGCAAAAAGACAATTTAGCATCGAGAATAGATTATATATGGCTAGGAGAAGGTTTTCAAGATATAATCATGAAAGCTGAAATTAAAGACACATTGGGCAATAATAGAAACAGGTACAATATTACAGTATGGTAAACTCCAAAAAAGAGCTAAGAATAGACCAACAAGAGTTTTCTTATATCACAAGGCAACTGAAGAAAATTGGGAATTTTATAGCAAGCATGTAGATGTCTCTTAGCAAAAGAAAATGCCCAAAGAAACAAAACTGAGATTGATGAAGAGTGGGAAATTATAAGTAATGCGATGCTAAAAGCAGCAATGAAACATATCCCCTGGATTAAGGTCAAAAAACTGAGGTGCAGACTAAAACCTCAGTATCTAGAAATGAAGTATACAAAGAAGTCAAGTTCTTATACTAGCAACAAAAAGATAAATATATATACGAGAGGGGAAAATAAGCTCTAATAACCAGCTAAGGCTTAATACACAAATTGAAAATATAAATCAGTCATATCAAACACAAATTCCACTCATGCCAGAATCTTGGAGCCAGGTAGAAGTAACCAAGTTGAAGAATTGGAGAAAAGTACTAAGAAAAAAGACAGAAGAAGATGAGCGTAGAAGAAAAGAGAAAGAGATTAGCCTTAAAGTAGAACAATGCTTTAACATGATGAAAAAAAAGAAAAAAAGGAGACCATACAACAAAGTGGTAATAGATAGATTACTCCTGGAAGAAGATTCTCATTATCAGAATCAAAAGCTCATCAGTGATGAAAGTGAACAATTCAGAAGAAGAAAACAGAAATTTAAAGAAATGAACCAGGAGTGGCAAAAAGAATATGAGCCAAAAAAGGATATAGACCCAAATTGGTATGAAAACATACTAAATTCAATTAATAATGAGGATTGGTATCAGGCTCTTCAAAAGACAAAATAAAATGGCACCTGGCATATTCTGTATTGGTTATATATTATTTGCAAAGGCAACAGAAAGGGTGATAACATTTATAAATACAGTCTTGAATTACGGCAAAATTCCAGACAAGTGGAAAGTAGGACAATTGTATTTAATACCCAAAGGAAATTTTTGGGAGTATAATTTGAGCAATACAAGACCTATAGCCTTACTAGAAACTTGTAGCAAGAATTGTACAAGCAAGACTAGACAGAGTTATAAGAGAAAACAATATTTTAAAAGGCGCAAATTTTGCAGGTCTCTTGGGAGAAAGCACTGTAGCCCCAGTGCATATTATGAATAATATAATCGAAGAAGTGATAGAAAAAGTGGATTGTGTATCAAGATATGAAGAAAGCTTTCAACTCAGTAAGCATGGTGGCTTTGAGAAAAGCTTTAGAAAGAATTAGAATCCCATTAAAGCTAGTAGACTTTATACTGCACCTATATGAAAACAGAAAGTTTAGCATTATAACAGAATATAGAAATACAGATTTATTTGAAGCAGAAGACGGGATAGAGTTCTGTCACCTTTAGTTTGGTTATGTTTTATGACCCTCTCTTGTATAAAGTACAAGATGCAAAACTAGGCTATGAAATGCAAGACAATATAATAGATATTAACAGAAAGGTTGAAGGTGAAAAGCTAAAAATAGGGGTTCTAGCATATGTGGATGACACAACATGAGTGACCCATAATCAGAAAAGCATGCAAGAGACAATTAACATATCAAATGAATTTTACGATTTAAATGATATTGAAATAAAGCCAAACAAGACCGAGTTAGTAGTAATGAAACCAGGAAAGGAAAAAATAGAAGACAACCTATTTATATGGGCTAGAAACCCAAAAACAAAGATCCTGGCAAAGGGTGTAAAGGAATCATCTCACTTTCTTGGGGTTTGGATCTCAATAAAGAACCAGCAAAGATCAAATATATATAAAGCAAAGAAAGAAGTAAACAAAATAACAGCTTTACTAAAATATAAGAAAATGTCACTTAGTCAAATTATATATATAAACAATGCGGTTCTTATATCTACATTAGAATATAGACTTATGCTCTCATGTCTAACTAAAGCTCAATGTGATAGAATACACCAACCTATAATGTGTCTCACAAAATGGAAAATATCAATGTTATCTACAGTGGCAAATGCAATAATAAAACATCCCAAGATAGCAAACTTTAAAAGTCTCTGGAATAGGCATATAGAACACCATTTTTCAGAACTGGTAGTTAGACTAAATACAGACAGTTTGTTAGAAAAATCGACAATAATAAGGCTGAAGCAAGGCCAGTACAAGACAGGCTCAACCAAATATATTCTAACAAATCACAAGCTATTAGCGAAAAGAAAGCTAAAAGTAAGAAACTTGGGTGTACAAATTCTGCAACAAGCAAGATCTCTGGTTTTCACAATAGAAGAGAGTAAACTTATGAAAAGGTGGGATATGAACCTTTCTCATATAGCTAATGATCACGAGATTGCAAAGATCTTAGAAAATAGTAAATTTTTGTATAAGGAAACGAATGCAAGCAGAATGAGATTATTTTTATCATCGCAGCTCCTAATAGGAGATGGTAAAACAATGTATACTTGGAAACAAATTAAGCTATTAAATAATCTTGTATTAAAAGGAAAAAAGGCAAAATGGTTTGATATTTTAGAAGAAGAAATGATAGATAACCCGGTAACAAGAGAAGTCAAATCAACATTTAAGCTTGAGACATATAATCCAAATACACCCAAAATTAATATAGAGAAGGTTGGAGAAGATAAAAGATTTAAAGAATGGGTTATATGGGAAAATAAAGATCAGGCACAGATTAGAATCAGGAAAATTATAGAAAAAAAAAGAAAAATATGCTGAAATTGAAAATTATATAGAGACAACTAAGCTATATTTAGGGATAAAGCAAAATCTTTTGCAATATGCCGAAAACCAAGCACCTATCTCAGTAAAGCATAGAAAACTAGAAGATATATCAAACCTAGTACAAAAATCAGAAAGTGGATTACAAATAATCTTTAGTACACATTTTTTAAAAAAAGCTATTAAAAAAAATACAGAGAAAGAAGTAGTAACTGCGAGAGAAATATTGGATGTTAAGAGAAAGGAACTACCAGTTATAGGTTGTACAAGGTAGGAGATATGTTTAATAGATAAAATAGTCGAAAATAGAACACTTAGAAGTAGTTTAATAAAGATTTTAAATCAGAATTTAGCTTTAGATAGTTTGTTTTTTTATACAGATGGCTCACTCAGGACATTAGAGGGTTTTACAAAATGGATATAGATTGTAGAATAGTACAGATAACAGAAGAAGGCCAAATCCTATGCCAAATAGCTTGTAGCACTAAAAAGTGGTTTTCATCAACAAGAGCAGAGTTGGTAGCAATTTTGGTAGCAATACTAGTGACACCTAATGAAAAAGAAGTGAAAATTAGAACTGATAGTAGTGCAGCCATATTTGCAATTAGAAAAGGGCTAGAAGACAATGGTTTAAGATTAAAAATAGTGAAGCAACTAACTCTGCATCTCATAAAAATTAAGGATGCAAGTTCTACAGAGTTTTTAACTCCCACAGCACTAGATACAAATGGGAAAATGAAGTAATAGAAAAACTGATACGCTCTTTTATCAAAATGTTTGGTAAAGTTATAAATAAGGTAGAATGAATATTTTTACATAACAGTCAGGATACTATACATCAAGAAAGAGCAACCCTACAGTACTGGCCAATCTTCTATAAAATCTTGGAAAGTAGAACTAAGCAGCGTAATCACACTTTTACAATACAGCTCTTTGAATTAAAGTGTATAAACAATGTTTGAAAAGCTCAATCAGAGAAAACCTGGAGTATACAAAACTGATAAATGTATTATATGCAAAAAGAAAACAGAAAGCATCAAACATTTAGTAAGTTGTGAAGTATTGATAAAGCTAATTTAGAATATTGAAGAGCAAGAAGTAGAGATGACCCTTAAAGAAATAGAGGAAGTGCAGAACTTAGATAAAAAGAGAGAGAAGATTCTGGTCATGATGGTAAAAGGAAGCCTTGCCGAAGAGTTACGAAGAAGAGAGACGAAAGAAGACTTCAATGAAATATGACCAATCTTCATGTCCAGTATACAAGCTAGAGACTTCATAGTAAGGCTTTGAAAGAGATGGATAAAAAGAATATATGAGGAGATTTGGGTTGAAAGATGCAAATTAGTACAGACATGGGAGAAGAAAAATGGTATAATACAAAAAGAAAAATGAGGATATAGCACAGATATCAAGAAAAAACAAAGAAAGAAGAAAAGGAAAAAAATTGCGAATGAAAAGAAAAACCCAACAGATAAGGCTCACAGAAGAAAAAAACAAATGAACGATGCTGAAGCAAGATGGGAATCAATATTAAATATAGTAAAAAATGAAGTTTTGAGTTGAATAAATAGTGAACAGAGGGCAGAGTGGTGGAAAATAAATTAGTAGTCTTGACAGGCCATAAGAACCATCCAATGAAGTATTGATAAACTCATTTGCAGGGTAAATTAATACAGAAGTAAACCTTACTATAGCAGGTTACACATAGATATTCGTAGAGAACAACTAGGCAAGCTAATATTTGTAATTTAGGTGTCAGGAGGAATAGCCCTCTGAAAAATTTAATATTTCAAAGTATAATATTATTAAACCTAATAAAGTAGAGGCAAGACTGCCGAATTTATAAAATATATATATATATATAAATAATGTCTTTAGAGGTTTGAATAATTTGGCATAATAGTAAAAATTTTCTAGATAAATTTGCCTAAAAAACAAGCAGTTTAAGAGAATAATTTATTTAGCTCTAAGTAAATATAATCATTATAACATTTTTTTTTTTTTTTTTTTTTTTAATGACACTGCCTCTTTATTACTCATTGTTAGAAATGTACATTATATACATCATGTTTTTACAAGATTTCCAGTCCCAGATGTTCCAGGTCTCTCTCCCTGCGGTGTTTCAGTTCCCAAATTTCTATAACCAACTTGAGTGAGATGCACCAAACCTATGGCCCGGTATAGTTGTAATTAACCTTACCATTGGTCTACATGGTGTGTGTAGTTTACTTACCCTGACTCCGGGTGCCTCCAGATCATTGGATGATGGGATATTTCCATTTTGCTAGATATTACATGTCCCACACATATATTTATCTAGACTTCGGTAACCTCCGCCATGGCTCTACCCATGTACTTGGGGTCAGGACTAACCATTGAACCCCTGTAATTACCTACTTCCACCCTTATTTTAGGTTCACAACAACCCCAATATCCATATTTGGTACTATCTTCTTACCTGGATTCTTTATTGGTCTCTTCCTTACTTCCAGCCGGCAACTCAGCAGGGTTGGTCTGCCCAGGCTTTAGATGTCTGAAGGACACCCTTCTCTTGGTACATACTTTCGAAGCATATGTCCTTTTCCTCCAGTGCGACAGAACCCGGCAGTTCAGCTAGTGTGTCCTCCGCCATTAGGACCTGGTTGTTTGGTTCTCCAATCTCAGGCCCCGGTTTGAATTTAGCTCTTAAGTAGTACCGTCATAAATCATCGCTATTCTTTAACTCGGGACTTCCCAAATGAGTTTTTGGTTATTCTGGTTCCTCAGCTTTATTGCGCATTGCTCCTATTACTAGATGGTGTAACCAAAGTTACAGATTTATCTAAGATCCAACCAATAATCATAACCATTAACTATAACACAAGTCTATTTTTCAAAATTCATTATCCGTGGGATTTGAACTCTAGACCTACCACTTGGAGAGAGTGATGACTAGACTACTACACTAAGTCACCACACCTCTATTATAACATTTTCTAATTACATTTTACTTATAATAAATCTTACATCATACTACATATGCTGTAACATAATTAAATGTCATAATTTTGTCTTTTTTGGTTACCCACATAACAAATATTATAATTAATTTTCCTACTTAAAAACGTTAAAATCTACAAACCCAAAATTAATAACAAAAGCTCATTGATCAATTAAAATACTTTGAACCATTAACTAAGGCATTTGAAAATGCTCCAAATCTATATTAGGTAATATAGTAATTGTATTCAAGTATTTTTGATTGTTCTGAATCTTATAATGCAACCAGAATATATTTATGAAACTTAGATATTAATCATTAATTGGGTTATTTATTTGATTCTAATTCACATATCATGTACTCTTTCATATTGTTAAATTATTAAGCATAAACCCTCCCATTACAACTATAATAAATTACAGTATGGTTCTTGTATCTCTGTATCAACATGACTTTCTGTTATTAGCTGAACTAGAGGTGTAATCCATTCAAATCCAGATCATATGGATTACACAAGGTCAAATCCTTATTCGTATGGATTGATCTGCAATCTGCATATTCATCAGATTTTGAACAGATCAAATGGATGATCTGCAATCCGCAGTTAATATAATAGTGATTTTTTACAGTTTATTTAAAAACTATTATTAAAAAATAAACTTAAATTTATTGTATATTATATAGTGTTGTTTAAAAATTTGAAGCGGGCACCTCTGCAAGAAAACCACAACCCAGTTTGGTAACTCCGATCACTTGCTAGTAGAATGTGAACTGCAGTTGAATACAGAAAAACCTAAGACAAAACAATGAAGATTTGATAAAAATAGCTGGCAAAATCAACTACTCAAAGCAGAAGTAATTGAAGAGGTACAAAGTATTTCAAACTTCTCAAGATGGGATCTATATAAATGTAGAATACAATCCATAATCAGAGCCTTTAGACTGCAACCTTCACTAGAAAAAAGAATTCAAAAGCTGCAAAAAAGATTAACCAAAATTAACAATGAGGCATCTAGCATAGAAAACTCAGAGCATCTCCTAGCTCTAAAGGAACATATTAATGTGCAGCTACAAGAGGAACTTCAAATCCTTTCTGACAAATGGCAGACTAGATCAAATGTGAAGTAGATCGAAGAAGGAGAAAAATCCACAAAATTCTTCTACTTACGTTACAAGGCCAGGAGTAATACTTTAGCAAGTGACAAAATTCAGATCTCTGAACACAATCAAATAAACAATCCAGTTAACAAGTTACAATACATGAAGAATATCTATCAAGATATCTACAAAGTGGAAAACAACTGCATAACTGCTGCAAATCTCTTCACTCAAGGCTTAGCACAAGTCTTAGAGAGTCAAAACAAAATGCTAGTAGGCTCAATTTCTAAAAAGGAAGTTAATGAGGTTTTAAACCAGCTTCCAAATAACAAGTCTCCGGGTTCAGACGGCCTTACATATGAGTTCTATAAGGGAATCAAAGAGAAAATAGTCCCAATACTTACAGGTCTTTTCAATTATCAGCTAGAAAATAGTCTAATACCCAGATCATGGACCAAGAGTATCATCACTCTAATTTCGAAAAAATCAGATAATCTAGAAAACATAGACAACTGGTGCCCAATTTCACTTACCAACTGTGATGTTAAAATATTTATGAAAATCCTGGCCAATAGAATTAATATCATCTGCAAATCGATTATCAGTCTATCACAACAGGCATATATAAAAGGAAAATTAATTACAGATGCAGCATTAGACATTATTACTATTATGAGAAACTAAAAAGACCAGTCAGCATCACACTGGTTGCTGCTGCTTGATCAGCAAAAGGCCTTTGATTGAATAAGTCATGATTTTATTCTTCTAGTATTAGAAAGGATGAATTTTGACACCAAGTTCATTAATATCATCAAGAGTTTATTTCACCTTCAAACTGTGCATATCGCAGATTCCAATCTCATATCAGAAGTTAGACAGAGGGACCACTTATCCTTAAAATTCAAGAAGAGTTGAATAGAATAAAGGTGGCAGACCACTACTTTAAAGTTATAGCATATGCTGACGACTTGACAGTAGGAATAGGATCTTTTTCAGATTGGGAGAAACTTACAACAATTCTGCAAAAATATGAACTAGCCTCAAATACAAAGATTAATCAAAAGAAATCAATTTTGGTACCTCTTACTAACACAGCTAAAACAACGTGCTTACTCAATCAAGATCTTTTTAAAATAGCAGATGATAATACTCTACTCAAAATCCTGGGTTATGAAATAGATCGTAAAGGTACCCCAAAAAACAGATATAGGAAAACTTAACTGAAAGCATTAAGCAGAAAATACAGAAGATCTCTGGTAGAAACCTATCCTTCAAAGGAAAAATTTTATTATCTAAAGCTCTTCTCATCTCCAAAATCTGGTATTTGGCATACCTGCTTCCACCCCAAAGAAAGCAACTTGACAAAATCAACACATTGATATACAACTGGGTTAAGAATAAATCAAAATTATTTCCACATTATTCAACTTTCCAGCTAGACTATAATAGAGAAGAGCTAAATACTCCTGTTCTTAAGGATACTCTTGATGCCAGACTCTGCTCCATCTGGATAAAGCTACTTACAGCAGATAGCTTCTGGGCCAAGGTTGAATGAACCTTAATCTCACAAAGAATGCAGAACAAAAGAAATATATCAATAGTAGAAGCATTAACAAGATCTCTGGTTAAGCTTAAATGGTGGCCAGAAGACTGGCAACCATATTTAACAGCCTGGAAAAGACTAAGAGGCACAGTGTTATCATCTAGCAGCTAGCCCTGGGAATAGTGTTCCAAATCGTTAGTTGGAAAACCAAATAGTTGACAACTTTCCAACTAACCGGTTAGAAAATTTTTTAATCAACTAACCAACTAATTATTTAATTAATATAATTCTGAGATATTTCACTTATTTGGGATAATTCGGAATGATTTCTTGTATTTGATTGGCTAATATCTGAAAATATTACGTGATATACGTAACTGGTTAGTTGCCAACTATAGTTAGCAACTAACTAGTTGGTAAAATTTTAACAATTTGGAACACTATAGTATAGCCCCAACTTAATGGTTTTTGGTTTTCCTTTTAGAGATAACCAATGTAAACCCTTCTGCGTCAGTATTGTTGACTTCACTTTTTGTATTGTTATATTAGTATTATATTAGTATTTTAAATTTTCTATTATTTATCTATATATAACTACTAAGTGTAGTACAAATATTATTTAACCAATAGAATCCTTAGTATTAGTTTTATTAGTATAGTTTTTATAGTTTTTCATTTTAACCAATAGTTAACAAGTAATTAAGTCTCATTAGCTAGTCTCTTTGGCTAGTCTCTTTGGCTAGTCTCTTTGGCTAGTCTCGTTGGTTAGTCTCTTTGATTAGTCTCATTAGTTAGTATCTTTGATAAATATCTTTGACAAGTCTCTTTGACAAGTCTCTTTGACAAGTCTTTTTGATAAGTCTCTTTGACACAATAGTACAATAACATGAACTATAATTAGTAATTAATCAGGATTGTAAAAGATATATAAACCCGGCCTTTTTGTTTAAGACTTAGACTTGGTCTCATGTACTTTTTTCTTTTTATCTAATAAACTGATACTTTCTTGAAAAATACTTACTTTATACATGGTTTATACTCTGTTATCGTGAAATTATTGTCTTTTTATTGTCCTTTTATCTTCTTTATATTTTTCTTTAGTTATTTCTATTAGTTTATATACACATACTTGATATATTTTTCATTTTTATCTTTGTTTTAGCTCTTTTAGTTTTATCTTTTGTTTTTTTTAGTGTTTATCTTACGTTATTTACATTTCTTACTCTCTTGACACTAAGTCAAGTAATATAGTTTACTACCACCAAAGTCTACTATATTACAGTTTGGCAACGACGACAGAACCTCAAAAACTTGTTGTATTTATATGTGATTTCCAATTTACTTTTCTTTGTTTTATTTTACAAATTATTTTATTTATTAGTTGTTTCTTTCTTACAATATCATATTGATTTTTGAATTACTTCTACTTTATTTTAAATTTATACTTTGATTGTCTTCTATCACTTTTATACTTGTTAAATTTTATAAACAATATTTTTTCTCTTTATATCTTATTTCTATTTATAACTACAATCAATTGGGTTTTTTGACTTTCAAGTTATTGAGTTATAACTTTTCTATACATGCAAACTTTCTCTCAACAAAACTTTAATTTTGCTTGGAAATACTTTGGATATATTCCTACCGACAATCAATATTTTGAACTTTTTCAATAAATTAAAGCTGCAATTTCTTCTTTTTAATCTAATATTCCTTTATCTTCTAAACAAACCTCTCTTCTTTTTGAATATTCTCAATTTTGTGGATTTTCTTGGACTAACGATAAAATCCCTAAAACTAAAAGATACTGGGATTAAGAAGGAATAGTTGAACAAGACTTTAATACTACCCATACTCCAATATATTATCTTGAAGCTCCTAATCCTGATAATCCAACTAGTACTATCTATCAACTACCTAATTGTCAACTTTAGCAACCAAAAGTTTATTTTTATACTTCTGCTAAATTCTTTAATTTAAATCGCTATGAACAAGAGATTTAACAAAGAACATTTTCTAGTGACGGTATAAAGGAACTTTTTAAATTCTGTCAACAAAAAGGATTTACCACTTACCTTGACTAATATTGTATGAATATTACAACCTATCGACAACAAATTCACGATCACGACTTTGTTTACCAAACTAGCAGATATTTCTCTTGAGGCAAACTTAGAAGAAAACCTGATCCTAGTTGTTTAATTTGCTATCCTTTAGAAAATAAACCTATTTCTAATTATTTTATTTGCTTTTGGTTTTGGTTTTCTAAAAATTATAACACAAAAGCATATAACGGAAATACTACTTGTCTCTTCTATAAAGCATATTTAAAAGCAAACACAGCTGAATTTAGACAAGCTTTAGAAGATTTAATTATATTCATTCGATATTATAATCACAATCCACCAAGAGAGTTTAATCTTATTGTTGCAGATTTATCTACCACTTGGCAAGAAACTTTTGATTTTCAGAATTATACTCCATCTATCCCTAGCTTACGTACATCAGACATGTTTCAACATGAAGAAGAGCAACCTCAAGTAATAATTAACAATACCAGAAATGATAATGATGAAAGAGGAAGTAGAACCTCTTCTAGAATAAATATTCATGATGATCTTTTAACAAACAATATTGAACTTGGTCAAAGAACATTACCGGAACAAGTAAACGAATCAGAGGAAGAGGAAGAACCTAAATCAAATCCTTAAGAGATATTAATGAAACTTTTACAAAGACTAACTACTGTTTTAGAAAAGAAAAATGGTACTAAAGAAGTAAAAATTGTTAACTACCCTATCTTTAAAGGAGGAGACAAAGATCCTATTGCTTGGTTAGAAGCATTTGAAGCTGCAGCTATAGCCAATAAAATTTTAGATGAAAGAGCATTAGAAATAGTTCCTAATTATTTGAAAAGTGTTGCTCTCACTTGGTATTATAAAATAAGAGATCAAATTGAATATTGAAATAATGAAACTAGTAATAACACCAAGAGAAGATCATTTCGTCTCTTATTCGAAGCTCAATTTCAAAGTTCATATAAAGTAAACCAATGGTTCTATGAATTAAGAAATAGAATACAAAAACCGGGTGAGACTGTAGAAAATTATTTCTTTGCTTTAGAAGAATTATGGAAGAAAGTAGACCCCAAAGAAAACTATTCTGACTCTGACAAATGTCGACAATTTATTGATGAACTTAGAACTGAATTTTATATTCCTCTTGAATCTGCTATGCCAGCAAGTTTATTTGATGCATATAATAAAGCTAAAGCTATTGAAGTAGCTTATTTCAAAGGCAATAGTTTATTAGCTTACTCTATGTTGCCTGTATCTTTACAACTACAATACTATGGTATTTCTTCAAATCATACAGATATTCAAACTATTGTAGCCGCTCAAGCTAAAGAAATAATATCGGAAGCAATTCAACAACTAAAACCCTCAAATCCTATTCAACCTTGCTAATTTTAATCTTCAAATAACCAACAACCTGTTCAAAACTTTAATAATAATAACCAGAATAGAAACAATAATAACAACAATAACAATAATAATTGTCGAAGATGTCAAAAACCAGAACACTTTGCTTATCAATGTAGGGCTCCAACTTGTGAAAATTGTAATCGAATTAGTCATGCTACAAGAAATTGTCGAACAAATAATAACTGCGAAATAACAATTATAACAATAATAACAACAATTATTATTCTCCAAATAATAATAACAATTATAACAATTATCAACAGCCACCAATAAATAATTATAATAATAACAACAACCGACCACCTCAAAACAATAACTTTCGGCCTCTGATGAACAATAATAATAACAATAATTGATCTTATTCTAATAATAACTAGCCTCATAATAACAATAACCAAATACAAAATAGACCTCCTCCAAATAATAATAAAAATGACCAAAGACAAAACTTTCCAAATTATTATAAGAATAATAATCATATTACAACTCAAAATAATATAGAAAACAATATTAGTAATAATAATTTTTTAAACTAGAAAGGACATCTCCTGAGGGTGAGCATGTTGAGAATTCAAATCTCTCTAATGACTTGGATGATATAATATCGGACTATTTAAATATCTTAGACACTTATACAACCAATAATAATATCAATAATAATAATAATTTTATTAATAACGATATGGATAATAACTTGGACGAAATTTATAAATTATGGATAGAGGATGAAGATGAAAATGACATTATTGAGATTAAAGGTTTTCAAGTAAACAAAGAAGATGAATTACAAGAAGATGAAGTAAAAGATGCTCTCTTTACTATAGCTATGGTCTACGAAAAAGAAATAAACGTTCTTGTTGATACAGGTTCTAAAGGATATATTATATCTAAACATTTTTTTGATAAAATTAATAAAACTATTGATGGACTAGGAAATGTTCAAATGATAGATATAACAGGAAATAGAATATACCTCTTGGAAAAGTTTTCAACATACTTGTAAAATTTGGAAATTTAGAAATACAAGTAGATATGCTTGTAACTGAGTCGAAAGAATATAATATTGTTCTTGGAAATGAATACTTGGATCAAGCTAAAGCCAGTATTGATTTTAAAAATGGCTTTATAACAGTTGGAGATAAAAATAATTTAGAATATATACCTATAACCTGTTGGAAAAGATTGAAGATCCCAATATACTTTGTGAAATTCCTTACCAACAAGCAAAAGATAATAATTTAGAATTAGAATTAGGGGACACAATTCACTAACTCTTCCTGACGATCACTTGTACCAAATTTTGCTAAAACAAAACTCAAGTTTTTTTCAAAACCGTGCTTTTTATCAGACTCTTTTAATTAACTTTTATTGTTCTACACCCCATTTTACATATAACTACCAAGTTTTATAGCTCTAAACGAGATT
>CAJVPY010000381.1:0-27919 GCA_910591965.1 Dentiscutata erythropus | reverse complement strand
TGTTTGTGGGTGATGAAGTGGAGGTAGTTTATAATGAAAGAGAAATTTATTATAGCATGTAAGAAGGTCTATAGTTCTAAGTGTTTCTGTTACTTGAGTGATTATTTCATGAGAGAAGTGGTTTGTATATGGTAATCTTCACTGTTGTATTCTTCTTCTGATATTACTTCATATGATGAGTATGATGAGTCAAAGAGTTGATCGATGTTGGTGTTTAGTGTAGTATGTGGATCATAGGGTTTAGAGATGTTGGAGATAATACCACATAAGAATAGTCTTCTACGTCAGTCACCGTATATCTGGCTTGCACGGTTCCGCAAGGGTTAGCAACAATCAGGTTGGACATTAGAGAGTTGTTTGATTCTATCTCTTCTGTGTAAATGGGCTTAACCACCTGCCCACTTACATCATTTTCCTCTCTAACTACAAGGAATGTATCTTTTAGAGAGGTGGTGGATTATCTTTTTGGTTCAAAAGAGAGTTTATAGAATGAAAATATAATTTTAAATAACTTTTTTTTTTAACCTTTACCTACTGTATATATTATATTAGGATGAAGTTCATCTTATTGTTATCGTTACCTTGTACAGTATGTAATAGCCAAATTTAATCAATTAGTTAATTTGTATTTAACCAATTCTGATTGGTCAAAAATATATGTAACAATTTTTTTATATATTGGGAGCACCAAAAAAAAAAGTCTATTTTAGAATCGTTAAAAATGTATAAGACAGATTTTTTCAAAGTTATTATTTGTTTAATAATAAATAGTGCTTAAAAATAATCATATAAAAGAACGAACCGAATAGCCTGGAAATAGCGAAAAAGTGTCTAAAAATGATAGTAGTCTATAAATATTATTTATTTCTGGTTCGTATTTATACTTTTATACTATTTCTTCTAAATTTCAGATTCGGGCTAATTCAGTAAAAAACGAAAGAGGTTTTGTAGATTGATTTTGTTCACTTTGTATATATGTCCGGCATTTGGCCACTGTATACAGTACCTGGGGTTTTATTCAAGAACTCCATTTTTTAAAATTGAATAGTACCCATAGATACTGTATACTATATTTGGGGAAATATTATGTTAAAAGTAGTAAATCAATGTAGTTATCCCTGGTCTTATTCAAGAAACAGGCTGATAGGGATAGTGAATAATACCCGGGTATTAATCATGGGGTATTATTTTTGGGATACTGCCACCGGTACTAAATGACTTTTTTCATACTTATGATTATTTTTCAGTATTACGTGAATGTATAGGATTTTTGCTAGAAAAGTCTGAATCATATGATTTATGTCTTGATCTTGATTATCCAAATAAAGATCTATGTTAATTTTTTTTCTCTATTTGCTGCTTGTTAAAATGTGTGTTTATTACCCTATAGTTAGGGATGTTAACCTACTATGTTTCAAGTGCTATGTGACAAGAAAAATTATTTCGTCAAATCAGGTACTGTTATATTTTTGAAAAGAACTAATTAATGTTTAATATGTGTTTCTCGTATTAATTTCTTTTTTTTTAACACAAAAATCTAGGTCTATGAATCGACTTTGAGTTTTCATTTGTGCTTAAAAACATATCTAAAAAAAAAAAAAATAGTGACTTTGCAAAAATACTCAATCATGATAAAATTAAGTTTTCACAGAATAGAAAGGATAATGAATAGTGCGTTACTATTATTTTATATTATATTCTTGATGATAATATAGTTTTTAATTATATGATTTATTCCATAGATGTGCCTAAAGTCAAGAATGAATATATGCATTCAAATGTTATCAAAAATTTGCCAAGATGGGTCATTCTAGTAAAAATTTCAGTCTTGGCCATTGCTATAAAAATGGAATTGGAGATGGTAAGGATAAGGATGAGACATGGAGATAGGTAATGCTAATAAAATTAGTAGTGGATCCAGTTTAAGAAAAATCCAGATATCAAAATATAATTTATAATTAAATTAAATAAATTAATTTATGATTAAATTAAATGAATTAATTATAACTTTTTCTTTTATAATTGAGCATCAAACTAAATTAGTATCGTGATTATTAGAATTAATCGATTAGTTGATCGAGTTAGCAACTAATTGATTAATTATTGCAAAACAATATTAATCAATTGACCAACTAATCAACTAATTGATTAATCGATTTCTAACTAATTGATTAATTGATTTCGATTAATCAATTAGTTGACTATATGTCGGTATATATCTATGAATATATCAGATATATTAACTATTCGAAAGCACTAATATATACTTAGTGTGGGTTGGAAAACTCAAATAATTAGCAAAGGTGCTTGCAAGAATATCACGGTAATTTCTTTGAACCTTTATTAAGCTCAGATATCTGTATCATGTTTAGCTCAATAATTATATCAAATATTGGATTCAATTTTTATTTATTAAATTAAATAAGATCGTACATTTTACTTTTTCAATTTGAAAATAAGTTAAGATGTTTAAAATAAAACTAATAAAATTCTCAAGAGCGATTCATAAAGGTTTTCAAAATAAATAAGATTATTGCACAATATTTTTAATTAAATAAATTCTGATACCACATAGGGTCTTTGCCTTGAAAATGACTTTATAGTATCATAAGGTTATTTATAAGGCAAAGACCCCACATGATTTTGTTAGAGAATTTTTATTAATATAAATTATAAGTTCATTTAAAATAACAGAATTTGAATTGATCAAATACTTTCATTATAATTGTTATAAATTTAAAAGACAAATGTGCCACTATGTTCTTCCTTTCTAATCTAAAAATATTTTAACAAAGAATTAAAAAAGTTAGTATAGAGTTATTGCCTATCTAATTTCATTACTACTAAAATCCAAAGAAGTCAGCACAGTGTTCTTGCAAAATCAATGATTTTCTCCAAGATGCTTCTGCTATGTAGAGTGGTCAGCTAACGCTCTTCTCTTTTTGGTTCAATTTTATTTGTTTCAAGAACCAAAGAAATCAATGTGAAGATCTTGCAGAGTACAACCGCTAGCTTTTTCTGCTTCAGAACTAATCTAATTAGCATTATGGTTGGTATTTTTGAAAGTGTTTTTATTAATATATTTTTACCTTCTGATTATTGCCAACATGTAGAAAAGTCAGCACACAGTACCTTGTTAACACTTTTCCTCCCTATGATTCAATTCAATTATCACCAAAATTTGAGGTATTCTTACAAAGTACATTAGCTAACATTTTCCTCTTTCTGATTCAATTTTATTTTAAAGAGATCAATATGGAGTTCTTATATAGTGTAATCGCAAAGCTTTTCTGTTTCAAATTCACTTTACTTAGTATTAAGATAGTCATAATGGTAATAATTATTAAACTTTTGGGTCCATCACCAGGATTTAAAGAAGTCAGTACAACGTTTTTTCTCTTTCTGGTTTAGTTTAATTTCTTTCAAGGATCCAAGAAATCAACCTAAAGTTTTTGTAGAATGCAACTACTATCGTTCTGATCCAAGATATTACTGCCAGGATCTAAAAGAATCATAGTAGTACTTTTGCAATATGAATCTGCTAACGTTTTCCTTTCTTAGATCTAAGTTTGTTTCGACTATGAACTAGCTTTTTTTCAGCAAGAGCGCGATGTTATTAAATCCTACAATAAAGTACTTAAAAGTTAAAATGTTAGCACTTAAAATGCAAACATTATTTAAAAATTCTTAAGTTTTTAAGTTTCATGTATCTTTTTAAGAAGGGTTAATCCCGAAATGTTTATTTCTCTATCAATGCACATGTAGAATTTTTTTACCCTTGGCTACACAGATTTTAATAATTCTTAATAGAGTTATTAAAGTAAGATATTTTATATTTTACAATCAGGTTGGGTAGTAATAATAAGACTACTATATTTTGGCTTTATTTGGAGGTGTAGTTTTTAGAATTCTAAATATTATTGTTTTCTGTTTTACATATTTGAACATTCTATATAACTTCATGTTATATACATAAATAGTATTTTAAAAATTGATACACAAAATTATAACACAAAGTCGTTCTAAAAAAGTCAAAATACAGAAATATGTAACAGGAACAATGTTACAATGTTACACATATATAAGTAATTAAATTATTCATTTGCCTACTCGCATTTCTTTCAAGTATTCTAGTCAACTATTAATACTCTATCTGCAATCAAATTTTCTTGAACTTGTACTTGCTGAGGATAGAAATCTTTCTGTATCGCTTCTTTATCCACCTGCATAGTTTCACTACTTTCATAATCTTGAATATCTAAAGCAGGCTCTTTAGATAAGTTGGTTTTTTTACATTTTTTAGTATAGATTTTCAAAGATCCTTTTAAAGCATAATATCAATTACAATAAGAGCAGAGGTATTCATTAATTGATTTATTGACGGTTGAGCAATACTAATCGAAGGGAAAATACTTTAGATCTGTGCCTGGAGGAGTTAACTTTCCTTCCATTAATACAGAGAGAAGTAAGCCACCAAAGTGAGTTGTATTATCGGATATGCCCATGCTTGCTGTACAAATACTATGAAGCTTCTGTTGGAGCAGAAGTGGTGGTGGGAAAAAGCGATTTGGAAGGACCTGTTTGATTCCGCTGCAAAAAGGTTTATAGCAGCTTGAATCATCATACTTTATGACTTGAGTCATATAATGACAAGTTATTACATGTTTTTCCATCCAAGCTGCTGATTTTTCATTTGGGCAGTAGGATTCTTCAGAAGGTTCTATATACTTAACAAGTACCGGATAACCATCGATAATTGTATTCTCCCACACTGATATTAAAACATCTCTGGCCACTTTGAAATTGTATTTTTCCAATTCCTCATCACTTGTCTTTAACTGTGCATCCAAATTTGATTCAAAGGTATCATGTAGGAGGATTATACCAGCTAAGTCATAGCTTAAGGGTGCCATTTGTCTTTCTACTGGGTTAAATGCACTCTGGTGTGATGCATAACATACCATAATGATGGTATCAAGATTATATTTAATAAAGTGATCTACTATTATCTGAACTGTTTTTCTATAGCATGGATTCTCGTCGGGTCCACCATCACTTATCATTACCACTACAGGTTTAGGCTAGCCGTCAGTAATAGTAAAGTTGTGTAATTTCTCCTCAACCATCAGATCATCAAAGTCTTTGCCATGAGAGTAAGCAGTACTACTATCATGTTTGCTGCTACGAATTTTTATAAACATTGGACCTGAATATGTTACTGCTTCAGCTTGTCTATATTTATCTTCTTGTATGTCTAATACTGTATAAACTGAAGGGATCAGTTTATGCCTTTCAGCAACAACCCAATAATGATCTGGCAATTCTACTCGGTATTCCAACTTCATAAGAATCGGTACTATATGAATTAATTAATTATTATTTTTTTTTTATTTTTTTTTTTTATTACTTCAGCAAGTCTAGACGTGACTTGGTCCAGCTATCTTTATAGTTGACCCTATGCTACTCGTGTCACAGGACCTCCATAATCTCTATACGGGAATCATGTGTATCCACCTGGAATCCATTGCCCGCTATTTCTCCGGTTCCCTCATTGGGGCCTAGATTCGACTGCCTGCACGACACTCCGGAGAGGTCGAAACACCTTATTAGACTAGGATTTCATCAGCCAATCCGGTGGCGCCACGAGTTCTTGTAGTATCTTCTCAGACTTTGGCCTCACAGTACGTCTCATGACTTCGGTTATTCCAAATCGGGGTTCTAACATGCCTCGCTTCATAGCCACAACTTCTCGGAATAACTATTTCCCAAATACGTCTATCCATAGATGTCCCGAGTTCCCTGTACCCCACGGTGTTTCACTTCTATATTTGGGTTTTCATCATTTCGCCACTAGGAGGAATTGAACCGGCAACTGTCCGATTTACAACCTGGGAGCATAATTGCTATGCTATTGACCCGCAGGTCAATAGGATTTTATTTAGTATAGATGGGAATATATAAATATTATAAGATTATTTAATATAAAAAAACTAACCCTAACTCAAAGCTAACTATAAACTATATTATAGCTCTCACTCTAACTCTAACTGTTCTCAAATTTAGTTCAAATAATTATTTTTATATTAAATAATCTTATAATATTTATATATTTCTACCTATACTACTATAAATATCAACCTATAAACTTCTGTTTATGTATAGCATGAAATCACTTATCATCATTGTGTCTATTACAATTTGTACAAGGTTTATACAATTGATTAGAATATTTATTATTTGAATAAATATATAAAGGAGGTATTATAACAAAGAGGATATTATGATGAATCAGAATTATCTTATGTTTTCATAATCAGAACCAGATGAAATTTACATAATTCGTTTTCTTTCATCAAGAGGAATCAGATAGTGTAAATTTCATCTGATTCTGATTATGAGATCATGAGATAATTCTGATTCACCATAATACTCTCTTCATCATAATATCTAGAATACTATAGTTAAAATTATTATGATGAATCAGGATATCTTATAATCATGCAATCAAAATTGGATAGAATCTATACCATTTGATTCCTCTTAATGAGAAGAGTCAAATGGTACAAATTTCATCTGATTCTGATCACGAGGCTATGAGATAATCCCGATTTGGTATAATACCTTATAGCTAAAATTTTTTATTTTTTAAAAAATATTTCAACTCTAAGTATTTCATGATATAGTAATTAGAATTAAATGATTTTGGTATCATTTGACTTGACTCGATGAGACGAATTAGATGATACCAAAATTGTTTGATTTTAATTAATACATCTTATTATACAATCAAAATATTTAACTTTGTCATAATACCTCCCACTCTCTTATAAATTATTAGATAGCAATATGTAATTTGGTATATAAGTTTATACTGTATCGGCCAAATCCTTAATGGATAGCATTTCACCTTTTGTACTACCTGTAGTGCAGTATACCAAAATGCATTAAAAATCTAAAAAATTATAAATCCAAAAAATTTTTATATACAAAAATTTGATAAATACTCTAGTTTCATTTGGCAAAATTTTTTAGTAAAGTTGTTGAAATAAAAAATATTTTTTAACTGCTATTTTTTTGCAAATTTTAATGTAATACACTATTTAAAGCAATTTTATTCTTAAAATTATCAAATAATTTTATAAAATAAATTTGAATTATATAAAAAAGATTTAGAACTTATTATAGTTAAAACATTATTACTAGTTATATAATAAAAAATATAACTTGTATTATAAACTTTGTATTACAATATTACTATTTTTAATAATTTATATAAGCTCTTTGATTTTTAGCTATAGTTAAAAAATTTTTTTTATTAAAAAAATTTTTTAAATTTTTTAATAAAAGTTGTAAATAATAACTATTTAATTTTAATTAGAAAATATAATAGATAGTAAATTAATTTATCTTAAATTATATTACTTTAAATTTTAAAAAAAATCATATCTATTTTTTAATATAGTTTATATAATCTTTGTATAGTACTTACTAGTAAAAACTTTAAAGTTAAATTATTTTTTATATATTAGTCTAATATTAAAAAAATTTTTATAATTAAAATTAGCAAACTTATCTTAACAATTTTTATAAATTTTTAAATAAATTTATTAATAAAAAAAAATTTTTTATAATAGCTAATAAATACTATATAAAAATAGTTTAAACTAAAATATTCAACCTAAAAAAAAAATTCTAAAAAATCAGAAATGCTATTTAGAACTAATAACTATTGTGGTCTGCAAAGCCAAATACCTAACAAACTATTTAAAGTTGTTTAAAATATAATTAAAATTTTAAAATTACTGAATAATTGCTTTTGAAAAGTGTCAACATGTAATACAATATACTATCGATAGTACACTGAAATGCTATCCATTAATATGTATGTGCACAGGATGAGTTCAATTAGGCTATAGCCGGCTAGCTGACCGGCTATAGCCATAGTTGATAATAGTCAACTAGATTGGCTTAGCTAACTGGCTAGCTGATACCAATTTTTTATTTCCTGGCTGATAAATCATAATTATTGCTTTAATTCGGCATGAAGTGTACAAATTACATAATTATTGCAATAAATACCCTAGTTGTTCATTACAGCAGATTCTCGATTTTGCTTGGCTAAGAGCAACAATCAAAAATTTAGGCTGAAATTGCTCGAAATTTTGCCAATGAAATCACATTTGCCTATTAAGTAAAAAACGTTCTTGAACTAATTTTACATAGTGGAAGCCTATTTCCCTAAAATTTATACTGTATTTTTGGTGTGACAGTTAAGGTGTTTTATTGTAAGATACTAAAAGACAAGTATGCTTTATCTAACAATCAAGCATTTTTTGTCAATTATTTGCAATACAGAATTATAATAATAATAATATCCAATTTTAATAATTTTTATTTTATTTTAATTCTATAAACTTACAGAATTAAAATAAAAAAAATATTAATCGAATTTAAATCAATGATTGTTGAGAAATCAAAAAAAAAAAAAAAATTTTACCAAAATTCGAATTTTTTTTTTTTATTTTAATTACAGCAATTAGTTATAGAAAGTTTTCAAAACAATCTAATTCTGGTCAAATTTACAGATCGTTTGGCCTACTGGGGCTGAGTTTAAAACTCATCCCCAATAGGCCAAACGATCTGCAAATTTGACCAGAATTAGTTTGTTTTAAAATGTAGATCGGGATCTTCAATATTTTGATCATTTTGATTGGCTGTTTATAGCATGTGGCCCGAATTTTTTTTCACCTTGGCTAGGGTACTCTAATATAACATATAAAAATATAGCTGGTAGCTGACCGAACCTATCCCTATTACTATGTGCACCCAAACATTCTGTGCCAGATTATGTCGATACACAGTGTAACACGATATACTGTGTAGCTCGTACGTACGTACGTACGTATAAGTTTTTTTTTAAAACTTCTAGCGATGATTTCTTATTAACTACTTGATTAAATTCAGTAAAAAATTTTTTTATTTTATTTCTGTAGTATAGTTGAATTAAAATTTTATTGAATTTGGTTAGATAAGTCCTGAGTAATCTTCGTTCAAAGTTTAGGCATACGTAAAAAAAAAAGCCGCAGCCAAAATTTTTTGTAACTTTTAATTAATATATCTCAACATTTACCTATTCAATTTGGGAAACTTTTTTTTTTAATCCACCGCACTTATAATTTATTCAATAAATTTTTTTATATATAGTCAACTTTGTATAATGAAGTCTTTATAACGAACGCAAAAATTTCAAAATTATAATAGCTCGGTATAAAAAGTGCCATGAACAACTTAATATCATATTATAAACATAGTAATTTTTTATGGCGAACTTTTTTCTTCCAGAACCATTAATTCATTATAGAAAAGAGTTGACTTTAAATTTTTTTCACGATAATGAAAATAACTAATATTAAACATCCTTACGAAAATGAGAATAAGTGACGGAATTCTTATTTAATTAATAAAGAATTTTAACAAATATACTAGGTTTTTTTTTTTTCTCGCAAACTTTAAGATGATTTAAAGATAATATTAAAAGAATTTTAATGGAGTGAACATAAAACGATATGAACTTTTAGTTCTTATTATAAGTGTAAAATATAGTGTTATGTTGGTTTTTTGGCGAGCTTGCCAAAAAATTTTTTTTATACCGTATAGTTTGTATAATTAGTTTAAGCCATAACATTACAATTATATTCGAAAAAAATTTTATTGTACGTACATATTACCGGTAATAAAGATCCAATAACTATTTTTTGCTAGGCGACACTACGTAGGCTAACTAGTAGGTGTCCGGAGACTTCCCCTTTCCCAGCATGACCGACAAAAAAAAACTCAAGCACGTATATAGCTTTGAAGAGATTGTTACTCTGAATTACAAATATCGATATTAACCTTATGGCATTAATCTGGTATCAATAAAAATACTTTTTTGATTTACTTTTACAGATTGATATTTCTTTGTTTAATTACATGATATATATCAAATGATCATTTCATTAAACTGGATATATTGTTAAATGATTGATATCAGTTTATCAAGAGTCTGATTTATCGAAAGTTGACCGTATTGTCTATATGAAATTTTTTACACCTGATATTTTTCCATCTTTTCTGTATACTCCAATGATGAGTATATTATATTGTTTAATTTACTTATTAACTTACAAATACAGACTACTGCAGCCTGAACACCAATTAATGACTAGTGCGTCCACTTGATAAACTAAAAAGAAAATGGGTAACAGCTTTAGTAACAGTGATTCAAGTAACCCTTCAAGCGACGACTCAAGCTCTGAAAAAGGCTATAAAAGTTATAAAGAGCTCCTCACTTTTACTTGGTATGACACAATAAAAAAGAAACTAAAAGATAATTCACTGGACATACTATCTGAAACAGAGCTTGATAATTTGATAAATAGCCTTGGAGATGAAAAAATATTTCTAGATCGGTATCTCAACCTTAAAGAAATCTACAATGACGAAAATTTGCAACAAATCACTAAGGATTTGCAGAAATTACATGATTTTCAAGAAAATAATATTAAACCAAGCGTGGAAGAGGGAAGGAATCTGCTCAATAATCTATTGCAACTTAGGAGAAAATCCGACAAGTTCAATGTTTATTTGACTATTAGTAAGCTTTCGGATGGCCGTTCTGAGAGCCCATATCTTCGATTTTTAGCAAAGCACGTGCTTAGAAACGAATATGGAATGTTTCACATTGGTTTAGAAGTAGATGGAATTGTTTTGGAATGGGGAACTGGTGACGCTGGTCCTCACCTTATTTATCCAAAGATCTATGTAAATCGAAATAATATGATTGCATATATTCGTGTCAATTATGAATCAAATTTTAGTCAAGAATTTAATCAAAGAACTAATATATACTCACAACTTTGGAATACTTTATGTCAAACTTTTCCTGACCCTTTATCCATTATAACAACTACGTATAGAAAGTTATTAACTTTTGTTACAGATATTGGTGTTATCCCTTCCGAAAAATTACAAATTATTGCTCAAAAATGTGTGTTTTGGAACAAGAATATATATTACAATCCACTAAATCGTAATTGCCAACATTTTATCGATGGAATGCTTAAAGCACTTGGTCTAGAATTTCATCCTAAAGGCGAGTTCAAAAAATTTCTAGATCGAATTATTAAATATGCAGATGATAGCTTCTTATTCCAAGAGATAGAATTCTTTTCGAGACAAGACCTTGATCAATACGCCGATCAGAATTGGGATGAAATTCAAAATATTTGGGATAAAAGATTACTTTTGTGTTATTCAGATATGATGAAAGGTTTATATGAACTTGACAAAAATGACACAAATGATAAAAAGTCAAAATGGGGTCCTATGGAAAATCAAGAAAGATGGGATCGAAGAGAGTATGAGCTAAAACTGATTAGCGGTATAGTCAGCTGATATTCGCAATATCGCAATGACAGATAATAAATTCATGAGAATTGTTATTTTTTGGTTATTGTTTGTTATTGATATATATTTTTTCCCATACGCACTAGGCCAGAAGGGAGAAGATGTTTGTTAGTAAAAGGTAGTTAGAAAATATAATAGAACTAATTTTATGAGAGAAAGATTAGGAGAGTATTTTAAAGTTTGGTTTGAGGTATTGTGATATTTCTTAAAGTAATTAATTAATTAATTGTATATGTTCGCAATAAGTATTCTTGTTTAGAAATTTATAAGTTTTATTGTATAACTTTCTTATTCACGATAGTTTGATTGTAATAGTTATATATTGATATATGTTGTACGAGACAATCCTGATAAGAATTTTGTAATTTAGCTCAAATTATTACTAAATAAAATTAAAAATATCTTTGCTCTAAACCCTAATTCTAACACTAACGCTAAAACCCCAATTGCCAAAAAAAAATACAACCCTTTCATTTAGGTTAGCCTATAAAAAATGGTCGAAGTTGCAGTCATTTGAAAGTTTACTCGCCAAGTTTCTCGATAGTGTAGCTCGGATCTCCGGGAATCATAATTTTGGCCGCAGCCGAGTTCACGTGTATTAGCTGCAGCCTGTTTGTAGATCGATTACTATTTATGGTTTTCCCAGTTACGTATCGCATTTCTTAATACGTATGCATTAATGGGAGGTATAAGGGTTTATTAATTAACAGGGTATAGCACATTTCGGTGGTTTATTTATTTTATGGGTTATAAACTAGTTAAAGGATTATAGTAATTACTGTATTTGAATTTTATGAGAGTTCGTCGTTATCTCTCTTTAGTATATCACGTTTATTGTATTAAAATTTATCTATAAATAAAGGCAGGTATTGTTCAATCGATACAAATCAGTGTTCATTGAATTATCTATAATACATTAACTATAAATTCGTTAATTCCCTAACCCGATCCTATTGTTAAGAAGATCTTCGTTGATTGTTTCTTCAATAAAACCTATATTGTTACGCTGCCTGATTTTATCTTCATTTAGGTAAAATTTATTTCTTCGTTGGACTAACTTACTCCATTGTCGCTGGATTGTTGTGTTGTATCCCTACAGGTTGTGGATACTTGATTTCCTTGCATGTTTGTTCTGGAAGATTAGTTATTGATTCAACGTCGACCGTCACATGATATTGTTTGAAGAACGACCAAAGTCTTAGAACCATTCCACAGCCCAAATCTAAACGTCTCTTTCGATACGTTGTCTTGTTTGTTGTTTTTGTTTGAGTTTTAGTTAGATTAAGTTGGATTTAGTCGTCATTATGGTTACCTATTCCCAGCCTAACAATAGTAATTCTGCTAATTTTACATGGAAAATTGACTTTTGCATTAAAGTGGCAAAGATTTATAAATACAACTGTTAACTGAAATCGGTAAATCTACAGATAGTGTTGGAGGCAAAGATTTATAAATACAACTGTTAACTGAAATCGGTAAATCTACAGATAGTGTTGGAGACAGTACAAATTCATGTAATTGAGTTGTGATTGGTTAGTTAGCGGTTAAGGTAGATGGATTTTATATGATGTCATATGATTGCACTGTCTCTAAGAAATTCCGCAAACCAGAATAGACTGTTGTGCGACCGTGTGTTATCGCAATAGCAAGTTTTTTAACATAATTTTTTACATCACGAAATTTAATTAAAAAATTATTAAGGTTAGAATCAGGTTAGGGCCCGTATAGACTAAAGTTAGAAAGTTCTTATAGGTAAAATCGTTCCTCCTGACATTTTTCTTAATGAATCAAGACAAGTATGGACATTCATTTCTTATATTTTCACATTTTTTACTTTTTTTCTTCGCCAGTTGATTTGTAAATTCACAATTTTTTGATTGGTCACATGCAACGGAAATCTAGTGATGGCACTTGGCTATAACGGTTCCCTTATTTTAGAATCGATATTAATATACGGAAAGAAACATAATGTCAGGGTCGGGCGTGTATTATTGAACGTGAGCTTAATGTCATTGAACATATAAGTTTTGATTACTATGTGGCGATACTGATTTATTCCACGGTTCTTTATAATTCCATATTATTTTTTTTAATTAAAGCAGCATGTTTCATAAACTTAGTTCCTGATCTTACTCGCCTCTTTTTTTATTTTTACCTAGTGATTTTTTTTGACAATATATTAAAAAAGTCGTTAAGATATAAGAAGCATTAAACTACAATATTTATTCCCCGGTTCTTATTTATACTTCTATACTATTCCTTCTCGGTTATTGTCCAGATTTCGGATTCGGACTGATCCGGAATTTTTATAATTCTTTTTGATAATATATCTTTACTTTTTTTTAATGATATATGAAATTTTTTAAACTTTTTTAAACTATTAGAGTAACAATATGTAAAAGTTGCTGGCTAAAAAAAAAAAAAAAAAAAACGAAAGAGGTTTTGTGACCTGTAGTAAGCTAAACTTTATGAAATACGCAATTTTACTTTGAAGAAATAGTATAGAAGTATAATAGAACCGGGAATAAATCTTTTATTATCCACGAAGTGGACAATAACATATACATATTTAAAAGGGGAAATATGAAGATTTCAGATTCCGAACTCAAGACCTGGGAAACCCAGCATGACCACCAAAATCAGTTACATACGTAATCGTTATTTAAAATCTGGTATTCGTAATCCAGCAGATAACGACATGAAATTGTAAATACTCTAAATTTTTATTGCGTTAAAAAAAAGAAAAAGCCGCGTTATTCGAATTTATTAAGTGATCTTAATTGTCTAATTTTACATACTATAGCATAAATATTTATAAAAAGCATTTTTACTTAGTTTATGCCAGGTTTTTTAAAAGTTTTTTTTACCTGATTCGTGTCATCTACCATCTTTAAATTTTGATTCGGTATTTTTTTAACCATTCCATTTGCTGCAGAAAATTAGATACTTCTATTTATTATACTGTATAATCAATTCAATAAAAATAATAAATAAGCTAATCTCAAAGATTTTTTTATATTGTTCAATAATTTCCAATTAGTTTCATCATTTGATTCGTCGTTCTCTGCAATATTACTATTGTCAAGAGTCGTTGAATTAATTGTTATAGAAAGTTGTGCATTATCAAATTATATCTCACATATGGTTTTTTCAGCTTCAATTAATGTATAATATGAATTTCGTTGAACCCAAATTGAAAATTATTAATACATATCTGTAGAATTCGAATAAAAAAACTTTCATCGATTTAGTGCAGTGGTCATCGAGATAACTACGATCAAAAGTTTAAACACGAAATATAATTGAAAGCCCGATGACAAGTTTTCACTTGACAGCACTCATATTATGAACATCGTCATAAACGACTAATACATTACATCATATATTTTTAATCAAATTTTTCGATAAATGATTTTAACTCCGTGCGTAACTATTTTGGTGGTTCGTGAGATCTGGTAATATAGTATGGTGGAATAAATAGCTTTCTGCATATAAATTATTATACTGTATAACCCTTTTTTATTTTTTTTTAATTTGTAATATTGATTTAATTAAAACAATATGAACAATAAAAAAATTATAAAAGATCTGAAGAATATGATAATTATAAAATTAATCAGTAAAAATTTTCGGAGAACATATTTATCAGCCATTTTGCAAACTTGTGTTGGTATTGAATTATGTCATCCGCCTGTGTATGTTTTTCGTCCAACAAAATTTTTGGAGCAACATAAGGCAAAACTCTATAGATTTCCTTTTTCAAGTAGATTCTTTAAATCGTTTAATGTCTTTTAGTCAAACCAATTTGTCTTCCATGTCTATAGTTATACTTGCCGCACAAATCCAAAATTACTATAGTTTGAATTTGTCCACGCCCAAATCACAAATTAATCCCAAATTAATATCTCAAAAACTTTATTAATAATCTCTGTTAAAACAAATAGTATATATTCTTGCAAAATATTAAGAATACTTATTTGATTCACTCTTTAATAAATAGCAATTGTATTTTTGGAATTTGATAGTTGTCCGGGTTTCGCCAGCAAGTATACCTACCTGCTATAGCTGATTTAAAACATCAGATCAACTTAGTTTCGTTCTAAAAAATTTTACTTTATTTAAAAGATAAATACCGTATTTTCGTGTAATAACGCTCATGAGCGTTATTTCGAATAATGGTCCGAATTAAGCTTAATTTGGGCCAAAATTTGAAATTACACCCTTGCGCGTTATTACGCGAAAATACGGTATTTGTCATTTTGACCCATTTGTCCTTTAATTACTTGTTTGCTCAAATAATATTATGGATAAAAAAAGATATATATGAATAAGAGGTATAATTAAAATCTATTTGGATTAAATGCTTTTCTTTTTCGTTTTTTTTTAAATCAATTAAATAAAACTTGATAAATAGTCGAGATATAATGGCGTCTTGCTGATATTGTAAATATTGTAAATGCAACCTAATTCGCAAAGCTTCCAGCGGAACCTAGCAATTAACAGTCCCACATTCTGCTCGGTTGTACAATTAAGAATTATTTAACCACATAATAAACAAGTTATTAGTTCTATTATTCATTTAATTTATATATCTAGAAATGAAAATACACAGTGGCATTGCGAAACATTCCTATATCGGCATACTTTTGATAATTTATGAACATGCTATAAAAATCGCTTAACTTGACAGATGTTTGATCATTAATTAATACTTGATATTCGTATTTCTCAATAACAGCTCCATTTTAATAACAGTATCCTACTAATATGACCATTCTGCAGATTTTTGATAATAAATGTATGCCTGATTTCAACACTCTATTCTTATAGCAACGTATAGCGAACTTTAAATTATATAATAATTATAATGCAGATAGATTTTAATCAATGTTCATGTAGTAATATAAATAAAACTTGAACTTTATAAAATACTCTAACTACAGTACATGGTAACATAATGCCATCTCTTGAAACATTTAACATAAATTATGTTTTACACAATTCTTTATGTCAAATAAAAATGAACCTGTTTAAATTTTTATTTTCAATTTATTACCGTATATTAATTTTGGTCAAAGTAAAATAATTAAATCATAAAAATTAATTTAATGACTTAAAATATAGATTAACAAGCTCTGGATCTAAAACATAATAATTATAAAATTAGCCATTAAACATCAGTAAAGTTCTTGATAAAATTTCGAAACATATTACCTGTTATATTGCCTGACGTAACTTCGGCACTGAATCGTTGAGAAATTTCATTAGTATCAACAAACCGGCTTGTATACATACTATCTAAATTTTTTTGTGTCATTATTGGTAGTTGTTGAATTATGTCATCCGCTTCCCAGAATTTATTACTTATTTCTGATTTCTCATCTAATTCTTCTGATTCATCAAATGTATCTACTTCGTCGTCAGTATCAATTTCGTCAGCCGTATCCAGCTCATTCATAAAATTATACCATTTTGAAAATTCATCAAATAACATTTTCGCAGTAGGCCGTTTTTGTGGGTTTGAATTCATACATGATTCTGTTAATTTGATATAGCATTCAGGTGTTCCTGGCGCAAATTTCGGTCTTAATCCTCTACAAATTTTTAAAACTAAATCATTATTAAACAAATAACCATCAAATGGTGGAATCCCTGTGGTTATTTCTGCCATAACAACTCCAAACCCATATATGTCTGCTGCTTGTGAATATTGTTCGCCTGACAAAATTTCTGGAGCAATATAAGGCATAACTCCACAGATTCCTTTTCATAATGTAGATTCTTTGTTATTTCGAGACAATCCCAGATCTGCAATATATGACTTTACTATTATTTCAAGCCATGATTCCTCTTTATGCTGCAGAATATTACCACTGTGAAAATCACAATGAATATATCCTGCCTCATGAATTTGAACCAAATCATTTGATATATCTCTTAAGCGGAATAATTTATCTTTCCATGTAAGTTTTTTGAAATTTAGCTTCAAATAATGACGAAGGTTTCCACTATTTGCATATTGAAACACCATTAAATATTGGTTTTTAGCAGTATTTTGAGCTACCCCATATATTTCAAGCCTGCTGCCTGTCAATCTGCATTTCATATGATTTTTAAACTTATTAAATAAAAATAATAGTTTTTATAGTAGATGCGCAAAATTAACCAAAATTAATTAACCTACATACTTCTTGTAAAAGTTCAGTAGAATCTGTTTGAGAACCGGGTAAAGTTTTAAGTGCGACTATAATTGGTTCCGTACGTGACTGTATATAATCCTCTCCATCATATATAGTTTTTCGTTTGCCATCTAACCAGGTTGCTGAAAATACATCTCCGAATCCTCCCTGAGCAATCATTTGAATACTATCCAACCTATTGAAAGGAATCCATTCAATTACTTTTTCATACTCTGTAGCTTCAAATTGAAATTCTTGAATGCAGCTATCGATATCCTTGTTTTCAGTTGTCCATCCTTTAGCTGCTTTCCAAGGATCACATGATTGGCACCAAGTTTTTGAAGTATTAAAGCGTTTGCAATCCGTACATTTTCCATAATTAGATTTTCTTTTAAGAGCATATATATCATCATGTGTCTCAAATACTATCATAAATTCATTAGTAGTTGTATTCTGTGTAAGTCCAAATAATTTAAAATTATCGTTATTAGTTGACTGTAAATATTCCTCAACCTTAAAAATAAATACAATGGAAATTATATAAATATAATAAAATATATTTATAATAATAATATTATTAAAATATTAACTTACTTTCTTTAAGAATTCAAAGGAATTTATTCGTAAACTAGAAAAAGTCATAAGTGTAATTTTATGATAAGGTATACGTGACCGTTTGTATTTTCCATCAACTTTAGAAACTGATCGTATACCATCTTTCCAGACTGCCGAAAATCTTATATTCAAGTCTCCTTCACTAATTTTCCGTATGTTTTCAAGTTTGTTAAATGGAATCCACTCAATAGTTTCATCATACTTTGTAGCCATAAATTGAAAGTTTTTAATATAATTATCGATATCGTTATTTCCACTTGTCCACCCTTGTGTTGTCCTCAGAGGATCACATGTTTGGCACCAAGCTGGAGAAGTATACTCGTTCTTACATTGTGCGCATCGTTCTTCACGACAAAATTGATCAAATACTATCATATATTCATAGGTATATGGATTTTGAGTAAATCCAAATAATTTAAAATTGTAAGCTGACTGTCTATATTCTTTGACCTTAGAAATAAATATTTTGGAGTTTTATATTATTAATACTGTAATTATATAATAGATATTAGCTAAACTTACTTTTTTTAGAAAATCAATAGAATTTGTTTGTAAATCAGAAAAACTCATAAGTGAAACTGAACATCGAGGTATACGTGATTGTGTGTAGTTACCCTCAACTTTAGAAGCTAATGGCATGCCATCTACCCAGACTGCTAAATTTTTTATATTTAAGTCTTCATTAATTTTCTGTTTATTTTCAAATTTCCTAAATGGAATCCACTCAATAATTTCATCATATCCCGTAGCCTCCAGTTGAGATTTTTTAATATAATCATCGATATCCTTATTTCCACTTGTCCATCCCTTTGTTGTTTTTTCGGGATCACATGATTGACACCAAGCTGATGAAGTGTTGTATCTATTACATTGTACACATTGCCCGTTATAAGAAGCTCTTATAATATAAAACTCATCAAATACTATCATATATTCACATGTGGATGGGTTTTGCGTAAATCCAAATAATTTATAGTAACTAATTGGCTGAAAATATTCCTCAACCTGAGAAATAAACATGATAGAATTTATGTTAGTATATATAAGATATATTAATAAAGTTGTATACATTAAAATACAAACTTGAATTTACTTTCTTTAAAAAATCGACAGGATTCATTTGTAAATTAGAAAAGGTCATAAGTTCAACCGTATATCGAGGCATACGTGATTGTATGTATTGTTCTACACATTTAGAAACTAATCGTATGCCATCTACCCAAACTGCTAAAGATTTTGTATCAAAGTTTTCATTAATTTTCTGTATGTTTCCTAATTTATTAAAGGGAATCCACTCAATAACATCATCATAATTTGCAGCCTTAAATTGAAATTTTTTAATATAATTATCGATATCCCTATTTCCACTTGTCCACACTTGCGCTATTCCTGGGGTATCACATGTTTTGCACCAACCTGGAGAAGTGTTATATTGATTACAATATGAACACAATCCATTATTAGGAGATCGTTTATGATAAAAGCCATCAAATACCATCATATATTCAGAGGTGGATGGGTTTTGAGTAAATCCAAATAATTTACCATCACTTGACTGTACATTATAAACATTAAAATAAATGTAAATATAAATTTTGATTAATTAGTGTTGCGGTATATTTATAAAAATATTAGCTTACAATCTCTGAAAAGGTATCAGAATTTATTGATGAACTAGGTAAAGCCTTAAGCATCACAGTGTACGGTAGTGTACGTGATTGTGTGCATCGTCCATTATCTTCAGAAACTAATCGCACACCATCTTTCCAGACTGCTAAAAAGCCTGTACCTGTAAATAAATTTATCCAAAAGCTTGAATAAAATTTTTCTTCAGTAATTTTTCCGTAACTAATTTCCTGTACGTTTTCTAATTTATCCACTCAATAGTCTTATCATATCTTGTGGCCTCAAGTTGAAATCTTTTAATATAATCATCGATCCCCTTATTTCCACTTGTCCACCCTTGTGCCATTCTTGCGGGATCACATTCTTGGCACCAAGCTGGAGAAGTGTTATATCTCTTGCATTGTATGCAATTTCCGTAGTTCCGACTCTCTTCTGATAAATTCATTGTTAAATTAATGATTAAAAACGAATAACTTTTTCGGGAGTTGTGGACTGAAATATGTAAACATTCTGTCCAGGTTATGTCGATACAGCAGTGTAACACGATATGCTGTGTAGCTATGTATGATGATAAACATAACCCAAAATTCTCAAGTTGAATTTTTTTTAAAACTACTAGCGATGATTTTTTAATAAACTATTTGATTAAATTTTAATTCTATAGTATAGTTGAATTAAATAAAAAAGGAAGTTTATTGAATTTGATTTAGTAGTCGTCGAGAAATCATCGTGAAAAGTTTAAAAAAAAAAAAAAAAAATCGAAATTTCTTTCTTTGAACTTTAAAAAGATTTCATATTCAAATTTGATCAATTTTTTATTTTATTTAATTTTGTGGGTTCATAGAATTAAAATAAATATTTTTGATCAAATCTAAATAGCTGGTTGTTGAGAAATATTTATTAAAATTAAAGAAAGTTTGGTTATAGTTTAAGATATCAAAACTTTAAATGAAGATTACTTGGGGCTTACCTGGTCAAATTCGATCAACCCTTTTTTATTTTAATTCTCTAATTTTATAGGATTAAAATAAAAAGAATTTGATCGAATTTGGTTAAATAAGTCCCGAGTAATCTTTAGGTATACGTTAAAAAAAAAGCCGCAGCCAAATTTTTTTTAACTTTTAATCAATGTATCTCAACATCTATTCAAATTTGTTACCTTTTTTTTTAATCCAATGAACTTATAATTTATTTTTATATATAGTCAACTTTGTATAATGAAATCTTTATAACGAACTCAAAAATTTTAAATTTTATTATAGTTCAGTATAAAAAGTGCTATGAATAACTTAATATCATATTGTAATTTTTTATTGCGAACTTTTTTTCTTTAATTCGTTATAGAAAAGAGTTAACTGTGATTTTTTCATGATAATGAAAATAACTAATATTAAACATCCTTACGAAGATGAAAATAAGTGTCGGAATAGTTATTTAAATAATAAAGCATTTAAACTAATATACTGTACTAGATTTTTTTTTTCTTGTGAACTTTAAGATAGTATTAAAGAAATTTAATGAGTGAGAATAAAATGATATGTACTTTTAGGTCTTTTTTATAAGTGTAAAGTATAGTGTTAGGTTTTTTGGCGAATTTGTCAAGGTTTTTTTGTACCGTATAGTTTGTATAATTATTTTAAGCCATATCAGAATAAAGACCCGACTACTATTTTTTGCTATGCGACGCTACGTAAGCTAACCAGTAGGTGTAAAATTTCAGAACTGGTAGGCATCTGGAGACGTCCTTTTTCCCAGCATGACCAACAAAAAATCTCCGGCATGTGTATAGCTTTGTAGAGATTGTTGCTCTGAGTCACCAATATCGATAATAACCTTATGGCATTAATCTGGTATCAATAAAAAATATTTTTTGTGATTTACTTTTACAGATTGATATTTCTCTGTTTAATTCCATGATATATATAAAATGATCATTTCATTAAACTGGATTTATTGTTAAATGATTGATATCAGTTTATCAAGAGCTGATTTATCGAAAGTTGACCGTATTGTCTATAAGAAATTTTACACCTGATATTTTTCCACCTTTTTCTGTATACTCAAATGATGGGTATATTATATCATTCATTTACTTAATAACTTATAAATACAGACTACTGCAGCCTGAAAAAATTAATGACTACGTAGTGCGTCCAATTAACAACACCACTTAATAAACTAAAAAGAAAATGGGTAATAGCTTTAGTAACAGTGATTCAAGTAACCCTTCAAGCGACAACTCAAGCTTTAAAAAAGGCTATAAAGCTTTATAATTCACTGGGCACACGATCTGAAACAGAGCTTAATAATTTGATAAATAGCATTGGAGGTGAAAAAATATTTCTAGATCGGTATAAGAAGTCTACAATGACGAAAATTTGCAGCAAATCACTAAGGAATGTTTCGCATTGGTTTCGAAGTAGATGGAATTGTTTTGGAATGGAGTACTGGTGCCGCTGGTCCTCATCTTATTTATCTAAAGATCTATGTAAATCGAATAAAAAATAATATGATTGCATAAATTTAGTGTCAATTACAATTCAAATTTTATCCATTATATCAACAATATATAAAAAGTTTTGTTACAAATATTGGTGTTATTCCTTTCCAAAAATTACAAATTATTGCTCAAAATTCGTGCTTTATATCTTACAATCCACTAAATCACAATTGCCAACATTTTATTGATAAAATGCTCAAAGCACCTGATTTAGAATTTCATCCTGAAGGCGAATTCAAAAATTTTCTGGACAGAATTATTAATTATGCAGATGATAACTTCTTGTTCCAAAAGATAGTTTTCTTTTTGAGAGAGGAGCTTGATCAATATGCTGAACAGAATTGGGATAAATTCAAATATTTGGGATAAAAGATTACTTTTGTATTATTCAGACATGATGAAAGGTTTATATGTACTTGGCAAAATTTCAAAAAGGGTCATATAGAAATAAAGAAAGATGAGAACAAAGAGAGTATGAGCTAAAAACTGATTAGCGTTATAGTTAGCTGATATTCACAACATTACACTAACAGATAATAAATTCATGAGAATGGTTATTTTCGGTTGTTGTTTGCGATATATATTTTTTTTGTACCCACTAGGCTAGAAGGGAGAAGATGTTAGTTAGTAAAAGGTAATTAGAAAATATAATAGTTAATTTTATGAGAGAAAGATTAGGAGAGTATTTTAAAGTTTGGTTTGAGATATTGTAATATTTCTTAAAGTAATTATTTAATTGTATATGTTCGCAATAAGCATTCTTTTTATCTAAAAATTTATAATTATTATTGTATATCTTTCTTATTCACGATAGTTTGATTTAATTGTAATAGGGGGTTTCAGAATTAATGATTCGGCGTCCAATTTCAGATAAAATAAGTGCCGTATTTATTTCAAAATAAGCAACTTACAAATTCTATTTTTTTCAAAGTATGTACTTATTTACATAATCGTTTACCGATGAATGTTTACCAAAAAATGCTAAATTTTATCACCGGCTATGCCTATTTAATTTTCTGATCGGAATTTTAAAAAAGAAAATAGGACTTTTAAACTCTCACTTATTTTAATTCTGAAACCCCCTAATAAGTATATATTATATGTGTTGTACCCCAAATTGGAATCATTCCGATAAGAATTATGTAATTTAGCTCAAATTATTACTAATTAAAATCAAAAATTCTTTGCTCTAAACCCTAATTTTAAATATGTAATAATTTTTCTAATAAATAATTGTCCTGGCCAATCTGCAATTATTGGAATTAGCTAACTCTAAAACCCTAATTTGCAAAAAAAAAAATCCAAACCTTTCATCCAATCGTTTAATGTCTTTTAGTCAAAACAATTTGTCTTTCCATGCCTATAGCTATACTTGCCGCCCAAATCCAAAATTACTATAGTTTGAATTTGTCCACGCCCAGATCCCAAATTAAATTAATACTGTATCTCAAAAAAAGTTTATTAATAATCTTTTTAAACAAATATTCGATATTCACAAAATATTAAGATTACTTGCTTGACTTAATCTTTTATAAATAGCAATTGTATTTTGGAATTTGGGATTTATCCGGGTTTTGCCAGTAAGTATGCCTATAGCTGATTTAAAACATCAGATCACCTTAGTTATTATAATTTCGTTTTTTTACAAAAAATTTTTACTTTATTTAAAAGATAAATATTTGAGAATTTAACACACTAGTCCTTTAATTACTTGTTTGCTAAATATATATGGATAAAAAAAGAAAAAGTTAAATATAAATAAGAGGTATAATTTAAACTTATTTAGATTAAGTGATTTTGTTTCCTTTTTTTTTTAATCAATTAATGAGACTTAATAATAGCGTATTGTTGGTAATGTAAATGCAGCTAATTTAGCAATCAACAGTCAAATTTTTATTAATATTATGTGACAAATTCTTATTAATTTTAATATAAAAATCTGCGGAAGTAACATAAAATTCTTCCCATAAGTGTATACGTCATACCTTCTAAATAAATTAGTTATCTGGCATGATATACGGATCATAGACATCGACAATATAATTGCAACGCACGAGGCCTTCGGTTACTATTATCCTGCCGATACCCACGTATCCATCAAACATACCAAATAACAAGAAATTATACAATTAGGAATTATTTAGCCACGTAATAAACTAGTTGTTTGTCATATTATTTATTTAAATTTATACCTTAAATGAAATTTACAATTGCATAAAGAAATGAAACCAAAATTAAATATGATTCCATTGTGACATTGCACAACATTTTCCATATCAGCAGACTTTTGGTTATTTAGAAAATGCTATAAACTGATAAGTATCACCTAACTATTCTAACACATGGCATGGTAACTGCAAAAAAGTATAAAATCCTAATAAGATTGATGGTGCTTCGCGCCATCAATGTAATCTTAATGACATCTCTTGAAACATTTGGCGTAAATTACGGTTTGCGCAATTCTTTATGTCCAATAAAACAAATCTGTCTAAAATTTTTTATTTCAATATATTACAGTATATCAATTTCGGTCAAAGCAATATGATTAATAAAATAGTTAAATTATAAAATTTAATTTTATGACTTAAAATATAAATCAACAAGCTCTGGATCTAAAGCATGATAATTATAAAATTAGTCCTTTAAATATCAGTAAGTTCTAGATAAAATTTCGAAGCATATTACCTGTTATATTGCCTGACTTAACTTCGGCACTGAATCGTTGAGAAATTTCATTAATATCAACAAACTGGCTTGTATATACACTATCTAAATTTTTTTGTGTCATTATTGGTGGTTGTTGAATTATGTCATCCGCTTCCCAGAATTTATTACATATTTCTAATTTTTCATCTAATTCTTCTGATTCATCAAATGTATCCACTTCGTCGTCAGTATCAATTTCGTCAGCTGTATCCAGCTCATTCATAAAATTATACCATTTTGAAAATTCGTCAAATAATATTTTCGCAGTAGGCCGTTTTTGTGGGTTTGAATTCATACATGATTCTGCTAATTTTATATAGTAATCGGGTGTTCCTGGTGCAAAGTTAGGTCTTAATCCGCCACAAATTTTTATAGCTAAATCGTTATTAAACAAATAACCATCAAATGGTGGAATTCCAGTGGTTATTTCTGCCATAACAACCCCAAAACCATATATGTCAGCTGCTTGTGTAAATTTTTCGCCTAACAAAATTTCAGGAGCAATATAAGGTAAAACTCCACAGATTCCTTTCCTTGAAGTAGATTCTTTATTATTTCGTGACAATCCCAGATCTGCAATATATGACTTTATTATTTTTTCAAGCCATAATTCCTCTTTATGTTGCAAAATATTACCACTGTGAAAATCACAATGAATATATCCTGCCTTATGGATTTGAATTAAATCTTTTGATATATCACTTAAGCGTAATAATTTATCTTTCCATGTACGTTTTTTTAAAATTTAACCTCAAATAATGACGAAGATTTCCACTATTCACATATTGAAGCACCATTAAATATTGGTTTGTGGCATTATTTTGAGTTAATCCATATATCTCAAGTCTACTGCCTGTGAATCTACATTTCATATGATTTTTAAACTTATTAAATAAAAATAATTCGCGTAAATACTTTTATATTAGACACGCAAAATTAATCAAAAATTAATTAACTTACTTCGTGTAAAAATTCAGTAGAACTTGTTTGAGAACCGGGTAAAGTTTTAAGTGCGACTATATTTGGTTCCATACGTGACTGTATATACTTCTCTCCATCATAAATAGTTTTTCGTTTGCCGTCTAACCAAGTTGCTGAATATACATGTCCGAATCCTCCTTGTGCAATCTCCTGAACACTATCGAACCTGTTGAAAGGAATCCATTCAATTACTTTTTAATACTCTATAGCTTCAAACTGAAACTCTTTAATACAACTATCAATATCATTATTCCCACTTGTCCACCCTTTAGTCGCTTTCCACGGATCACATGATTGACACCAAGCTTTTAAAGTATTGAAGCATTCACAATCCGTACATTTTCCATAATTAGAATTTCTTTTATGAGGCTTCTCGAATACTATCATAAATTCATTTGTAATAGTATTCTGTGTTATCCCATATATTTTAACTTTATTCTTGTTTAGTTGTATGTAATTTTTAAACTTTAAATAATTTTAGTATACTGTATATTCAAAAAAATAAAAATAAAAGCAAAAAAACAACAATCAATAATCGTTCAAACTTACTTCCTTTAAGAAGTCAATAGGATTCATTTGTGAACCAGGAAATGTCTTAAGTGTAACTAAATATGATGGGATGTGTGATTGTGCAGCATTTGAAACTGTTCGTATCCCATCTAACCAAATTGCTGAAAGCTCTGTGCCAAACATTTTCTCACTTATAATATCCAATCGATCAAAAGGAATCAATTCAATAGCCTCACCATATTTTATAGCTCTAAGTTGAAGTTCTTTAATATAATTGTCAATATCCTCATTTCTGCTTGTCCATCCTTGCGTTGTTCATGGGGGATCACACGTTTGACACCAAGCCAGAAATGTGTTATATCGTTTACAATGTTTGCATAATCCATTATAGGAAGTTCTATTATCATGAAACTCTTCAAACACTATCATATATTCACGGGTGGATGTATTTTGAGTAATTCCAAGTAATTTACACTTTTCTCCTTCTAGCCGGATATAATCTTTAAACTTAATAAATAAAGACGTGTATCATTAATGTTAATAATAAACAATGGTTAGCAATAATCATATTTTTAGCTTACTTCTTTTAAAAAATCATCAGAATTTATTTGCAAATTGGGGAAAGTCTTAAGCCCAATCAAGCATGATCCTATACGTGATTGTGTATATTTTCCATTGTAATTCAAAACCAATCGTATGCCATCCAACCAGATTGTACACTAAATTCCCTTTTACCAATATTGCTTAATCTATCAAAAGGAATCCACTCAATTGCCTCATCATATCTAATAGTCTCAAGCTGAGATCTTTTAATGTAATCGTCGATGTCCTTATTTCCGCTTGTCCATTCTTGTGATATTCTTAGAGGATCACATGTCTGGCACCATGTTTATACATGTGCGCCTAAATTATTTTTGGCTTGCCGTAAATAAAAATTGCCTAAAATATTTTAGGCGCCTAAACCGTAAATAATATCGGCTGCCTAAAATATTCCGGCTGCCTAAAATATTTCCGGCTGCCTAAAATATTTCCGGCTGCCTAAAATAATTTCGGCTGCCTAAAATAATTTCGGCTGCCTAAAATTGTACTGCTGTTTTCATAAATTCTGGGACACTCTAAAAAAATTTGCCGAAGTTTATTCGGCTGAATTCTTTAAGTTATTGATTTCGGTATGATCAATATATAAAAAAATTATTGAGTTACTATTACAGCAACATCAACACTTTATTAAAAATTTTTTTTGCCTTATCCAATATGTACGATACAAAAATTTATGCCTGTTCTTACCAATTAATAGATCTTCACTAAAAAAATTTTGAACATAAGTTGGACTTTCTTAATAAACATATAAACA
>CAJVPY010000380.1:0-27933 GCA_910591965.1 Dentiscutata erythropus | reverse complement strand
GCCATGAACTGAAAAAAAAGAAAAATGATGTAAGAAAAAAAAAAAATGCTGTAAGAAAAAAAAAAAAAGAAAAAAAAATGCAGTTACTGGTGTTTATTAGGTGGATTTTAGTTCAAATGCAAGAAAAAGCAAATTTGTTTTGTTAAATTGTAACAATTTTATTAAATTTGGTTCTTAATATATTAATAAAAATAATATCTCCTAGCGGCGTTGCAATTTTTAAAATACTTACCATGTCTACTTAAAATAACTTAAAGCCGTATGCTATATATTTAATTTTTCTTATACATATAAATTTGGTATTATGTTTTAGGAGGTGCTTATTTTCGGGTATATGTGAATTGCAGGGGTGCTTATTTTCGGGGGGTGCTTATTTTCAGGAAAATACGGTATATATATTTTAAAAGTATATATCAAGAAATAAAAGTTTGTAAAATACCTAAAGCCTAAGTATGCTGACTCTTTTGAGTTGCTAATTGGAATAAGAGATAGACTAGTAAAGAATTTATAAAAGAAAAAAGATTCTAATTGTAGATATTAGGATAGAAATGAACTTTGCAAAGACAAAAAATAGATAGAAATAGCTTCCAAATGTTTAAATAAAGCCTGTGATGCAATATCTCTATATTCTAATTTAAAAATAATTTAAAATATAGAATAGATTGAAAGCAAAACTGCTATACCTACTAGAAAAATAATACTAAGATTGAAATCTAGTATCTAGAAAGTAAATTAGTAGTTGGGTTATTTTTATATCTAGCAAAAAAGCTATAGTTTTTAGAATAAATATTCTAAATTTAAAAATTTAACAAGAATGAGTAGTTTACTGTAATTTTCAAATTTGTATAGGTTCTCATAATCTAATATTTATAATATATTAATAAAATCTAGTTACCAAAAAAATTTAATAAAAAAAAAATTTATAACAATTTGAGTTTATTTAAATCTAAGCTGAATTTGAGTAGATTTGTTTAAATTCAAGTTGAGTTTGTTTAAACTTATACTAATTTTGCTTAAATTTGAGCTAAGTTTGTTTAAATTCAAGTTAGGTTTGTTTAAATCTAAATTAGATTTGTTTAAACTTAAACTAAATTTGCTTAAATCTAAACTAAGTTTGTTTGAATACTAGAAAAATAAAAATTATTTAAAAGTCAAAAAACTAGATATAAAAAAAGATACTAATTTTTTTTTATTATATCTAATCTAGCCAATAAACATTGATTACCTATTGTTTTAATTGTTTTTTTTTTTATATTATACCTATTTGGCTAATTATAATTTAAAATTTGTAGAGATATAGCAACTTAGTGTAATAGTCTAGTTATTACTCTCTTCAAATAGCATATCTAGAGTTCAAATCCTATAAACAATGATATTTGAAATATATACTTGTGTTTCAGTTGACAGCTATGCTTATCAGTTTGATCTAGAATTAAATTTATAACTTAGGTTATACTATCTAGTAATGAGAGCTTTGGCACAATAAATCTAAAAAAACAGCATAACTGAAAATCTATTTGGAAAGTCTTGAATTTGAAAGTAACAGTAATCTTCGATGGTACTATAGGAGGGCTGAATTTGAACTTGGTCTGAAATCAAAGAACCAAGTAATCATGTTTTTAAGTGAAAGACACATCTGCTTAATTGCCAAGCCAACGCATCAAAAAAAAAGGCATATACTCTGAAAGTATAAACCAAGAGGAAAGTAACCATGAAGCATCTAAAGCCTGAGCAGACTGACCCTTCCAGGTTGCTAGCTGGAAGTAAAGAAAAAACTGATAAAAAATCTAGATAAAAAACAGTTTTAAGTGTGGGTACTGGGGTTGTTGTAAACTGAATAAGAGTATTAGTAAGTAATATGTAACTAATTAGGAAGGTTGTAACTTGAAATACAAATTGACTTATAGTAACATTCTAAAGAGTAGCTTGAAATACAAACTCAGTAACAGCAGTATAACAGATACTAACTAGATAAAAAGTTACTAAACATGCAGGTAAATACATATATAGGACATATATCACTCTGTTAGGCTTACTCTTGAGAATAGTAAAGTATTCTAAATTGGCTAATAATGTAGTAGTGTCACAAAATCTACAACCTGAATAGTAAGTTATACCTGCATTAAATAATCATCAGGCTAAATATGTTAATATCAGAAGGTTTAAATAATAATTCTGTTGTTGGGTTACAGGTATAGCAGATAGTGTAGAGCTTTTAGTATAGTATTAACACTTTGAATAGACTATTTAAATTAGGTACCAAAAGTGCATGTGTGGTTTAATATATCTTCATAATAATAAATAGTGTCTAAACTTAATAAAATTCGCCAACCAAGAGAGTCTTCTTTAATTAAAAAAAATAATAATTTAAAAATTGTTAATAAACAAACATTGGGTATACTATTGCTTTATTGTAGTATCTTTTAAACAACAAGCTAAGTTTGTTTAAATTCAGATTAGATTTGTTTAAACCCAAACAAGATTTATTTATTAAACTTAGACCTAATACAAAAAAAAATTAGAAACTTAAATTTAGACAATAATCAGATTCTAAAAGCTAATATAGTTAAGATTTAAAAATAGAAAAAATTAGAAACTTGAATTTGAGCAATAATTAAACTCTAAAAGCTAATATAGTTATGGTCTAAGAATTAGAAAAAAATTAAAAACTTAAATTTAGATAATAGCTAGATTCTAAGAGCTAATAGTACTTACTATATAAAAGAATATAGCTATATAAAAAATGACTATAGAGAAGGATAGCTATATATAAAATATATTTTATATTATTAGTATTTTTAAAAATTTATTTAAAAAATTATAACTATATTTAAAATTTTAGATATATTTGCTTAAAAAATAGTTAAAAAAATAAATAAAAATTACATTTAATTTATAATTTAATAATTTAAAAAAAAACAAAAATTAGATAATTTTTTAAAAAAGAGTAAAAAAAGTTAAAATTATATATAAAGATCTAATTTAAAAAAAAGAAAAAAATAAGCTATAAAATAAAATTAGCTAATTTATAATACTGCATTAATTAAATAAGGTTGAGTCAATTAAAATTAAACAAATATTTTTTAATAAGTTTTTTTAAAACTTTAAACAAGAACAAGTTTTTAAAAATTATTTAAAAATTTTTTATTAAATTTTGTCAAGTTTTTGTTAAGTTATTCTTGTTTAAAGTTATGAAAAATTTTATTATAAAAAATTTGCTTGATTTCTATTAACTTATCCCAAATAAGTATATTATAATATATATACCAAATTATACCTTTTAATATAATATTATACAAACTAATTTTGAATAATTATTATTATTATCATAATATAAAAAAAAATTAATATTTTAATTTTAATTTAGATAAAAAACTTTTACTAAAATATATTTATATTATTTCAAAACTAGCTATTTGAATTAGTATAAGATATTCTAAGTAAAAATGGTTTATGCCTTCAAACTCTTTTTCAAACACCAACTCTAACTCTAAATACTAACACCATTATGAAAATTTTATATTAAAAATTTTTATATTTAAAACTAAAAAAACATTAAATATATAATAGGTACAAAACCACTATTGGTGCGTTTTATAAAAATGAAATAAAAATTAATTTAATTTAATTTAAATTAACTAAATATAATAATAAGTTATATAATAAAATATATAGTATAGAATTTTTGTAATTAATTTTTTTAAAAGTTTTAAATTAAAATAACTTAAAAATAATAATAGTTTAGTTGAATTTTAAAAAAACTTTTTAACTTATTTTTATTAACTTAACAATTTATTTTAAAAAAATCTGTACTAAATTTGGATAAGCTTTTGTTGCATTGTTTATTTAAGGATTTAAAAACATTTCATTTAGAAAGTTTTAGTATATTTTTACTATATATCTCTATATATAATTTATTTAGTCATTTATACTTATTTATTACTGTTTTCGAAATGGTTTAAATAGAATATTTATAAAAAGATTTTTTTTTTGTAAATACTCGAACACTTGATTAGTTTAAATTATTATGTAAACATCGATCAACGATCTAAACTAATCGAGTATTTGAAAATTTGCAAAAAAAAAAAAAGATTTGCAAACATTGCTATTTTCAAAATTTCAAAAAAGGCAATCTATATTGATATTAAAAAATTTAAGGAAGAATAGTTATTTAATGGTTGTTTTGTTATTGTTATTATGATTTATTATAAAAAACGCTCATTTTTTTTTTATATTACATAAATAAATAATTGCGTGATTTTTTAAAATTTCTTTCGACGCCCGACTAAGTTGACGTTACCCTGATTTAGATTTAACGTTGGTCATAGAGAACCCCCTTACACCCAGCGTACTCTGCATTGAAATACTAAAAATAATTTTTTTTTATATTAAAGATATTAATTCAAGTTATAATTTTATTTTATATACAGTAAATTTTCATTACATATATTAAGTATTTTCATTATATAAATTCGTGCAGATTAAACATAGAATTTTTTTTTTTTTTAGATCACTTGATAATCGATTTATAAAGTTTTTTTGGTTTAAAAAAAAACCATAGCTGATTACGTAATCATTTTATTTACAAATGTCATTGCATGTAAATTTATAATTAAAATGATCATTATACATACATAACCGACATAAATATAAACTTTATTTTTATATATTTTATAACTAACTAAATTATTATTATATATTGCGTGTTCTATTTATTTGATCGAAAAACAATTACATATTTTTTCATTATTCAATCGGAATTCGGAATTAGATAATTTATAGTAAGATATAGGTAGCAATTTTATTTATACGTTAGTACGTACGTACGTACGTACGTGATCGAAAATTTTTTTTTTTGCATATACAAATAAAGTTTTTTACATTTTGGATATTATTAGTTTTCAAAAAAAGATTGTTTTGTAGCTACCAAATTTGTAAGACAAATATTTGAAGCTTGTTCGTTTTTGACAATACTACACAAAATTATTTTAAAGTAATTACGTAGTATCCGAGATTAACAGCTTTAAGTAGACTTCATTCATATCAGATAACGATGTTATTAATATGAAACGGCAATCAAAACACGACTATGAACTTGACACCATTGGAAAGATTAACAAGGACATTAATGAAACTTTAAATGCATCACTTCGCAGCTGATCATGCGCGTTTGACGCGCATCAGATTATAGTCAGTTTATAACTAGGGCTTAGTATTCACTATTTCCATTGGTTTATTAGGACCGAATATAAAATCGAATTAATTAAAAATGAAAATATTCGGTCAAAACAAAAACATTGAGAAAAAAAAAAGTTTTCGATCACATCATTAAAATTACTATAATGATAAACTCATTATAAGTTATATTTTAAGTTTTTGATTTAAAATTTTATAGGCGATCAAAATACTTTTATCACCGAATGTAGAGAGTCTATTTCTAGCACCTAAAATAACGATAACGATATCACGGAAATAATCAACTAAATCCAATAAAGTTTACTTATTTTTATCCGGTCGAATTTGGTTAAGTAGAGCTATTTTAAATGCTAGAAATAGTTGGACGCTTTGTCCGAGTGTATAAGTAGACAGGCAATACCCGATAGTACGTATGTGTACGGACATAAGTATTGTACGTATGTATTGTACGTGCAATGCTGCTATTTAAATCAAATTTAAATCTGCGCTGAATTTACTAAATCTAAATATTTGATCTTGTCGAAAATTTAACCAGCCTCAATTTATTATTATATAAATATGCAAATATATGCAGGATGTATTCAGATTTGCCAATCTTTACTATCAAATAAATCCAAATCTATTCTATTTACAGTAAGCCGATATTCGTTTTGTATAATCATAGTTTCAGAAAAAATTTTGTGGAGTGTGTATAACTACAAGTAAAAAAAAAATTTATTAGAAAGAAATAAATAAACGCAAAGGTTAATAAAAAAAGTTCATAAAATTTTTCATAGTAAAACTAATTTGTATGTTCATAGAGATTAATAAAAATTCATAAAAGATTAAAAAAGTCAAAAAAGGTAAAAATATCAATATTTAACCCACATGATAAACATGATAACTATGCATCACTTAAAATAGTAACGTTAATAATAAAAATAGGAATAACACTAATACTAAAATAAAAAATTAAAATAATAATAGTTCAAAGATAACTTTGTAAATATAAATCCTGCAGCTCAGTCCCAATTCTCTCATTTGGTAATCCCTGTGAAAAACCTTGAAGCATACAACAATTGTCATAAAATAGATCCACCGGATATTGCGCAGTTAATAAATTTAAATTCCAATCAATTTGATCACTTGTAATATAGTTCAAATTATCTGAATTATCCGAAGAATTTACTACGGAATACGCAAGATTACAATCATTATTAATTACTTCAGGTGTTGGAGTACTTGTAAAAGTAGTGTTTTGATTAATTGTAAAAGTAGAATCAGTAACCCAAGGAGTATCCTCAGATGTAGTAACCTTTGACTTTTCCTTTGGTTGACTAGCCTTTATAGTTTCCGGCGATATAGGAACAAATTCATAAACAATATTATTTGTAGATTCCCTCGGTTTTGAATGGGCAATAGAAGCATTCTTTGACCTCGATTTTTCTTTCTTTATAGCCAAATTACCCTTTTCTTTACTATCATTTCTATGATCCTTATTATTCCCATTTTTTGTAATATCATTATTATTATTGTCTTTTTTCAACTGATTTAAATTTTTAAATAATTGATTATTTGAATCATCATCCTTCTTCTTCTTCTTGATTGGACATTTCGCATTTCTCCAAATAACTTTGGACCTACCTATCCTCGAAGAAGAATTATTCTTTCTTAATTGTTCTAATTCATCTTTAACTTGTTTAGCCATATCTTTATAAGTTGCTTTAACGAATTCAGGCTCAGAATTCCAACAAATACTAACAAATTTTGAAAATTCGGTCATTTTTAAATGTGATTTTATGCCATAACCTTTTTGTTTGCTTTCGTTATCAATTAAAGATGATGGTGAAGAACCATTAATGGATGTTAAATGCATTAAACTTGATAAATGATCCAAAAATGCCTTGCGATAAATTAAGAAAGCATTGGGTCCTTTTAGATTTATTTGAGTTGGATCCCTTTTGGAGATTATATCAGAAACTTTGATCATTGGTGGAAATGGTGGTTTTATCAATTGTGTTGGCATATCTGATGAAGCAAATTTTGTTGTATTTGGTAGTTTTTCTGCGATTCCGTCAGGAAATGAACTTTGAGAAGAGATAGAATTGAAAATCATAGAAGATTGAGGAGACATTGATAAAAAAATATATATAAATATAAGTAGATTATTATTATTTTTTCTTTCGTTAAGTGGTATTTATGTATTTTTGTTTATAATAATAAAGTAACTTTTTTTTTTTCTTATTAAACTTTAATTTTATAGATAGGAGCCTTTATAATAATAATATATATATATATATATATGTTTTTAGCGAAAAAAAACAAAAAAAAATATATACACATATGAAATTACTACGCAGTAGCAATATCACCAGAAGAGACGGACGTGATGATTTATATAATTTTTCCCTACATGCAATAAAATTCCCACGTACGACTTACGTAGGCAACTTTTTTACGTATGACACGCAAAGACATGTGAAAAAAAGACAAGAGAATATTATTCGACGAATCATTTAATTTTCACTGAACGAATGTTCTAAAAAAATGATGTAAATCTGCCTTTAAAAAAAAAAAATGCTACAATTGATCTTGTTTCGGAGCAGGCACAAATAACAAAGAAATTACAAGAATAACTAAGAATAACAATAATAGTCTGGTGCGCTCTCCTCGTGACCGTTATCTTTTCCCTAACCGGCTGTATACCTATTTCATCATTATACACATTATTTACGTGTCACATTATGTCACTAGCATATTATACTTTATCCTTTTTTAAAGGAAACGTAACGCGTCCAATATATGCAAAAAATTTTTACAATATCTATTTATTATATTTTATTATATTTTATTATGTATTTATTATGTTTTATGATTTTATATCAAATCATATTTCAAATCTCTTAAAAAAGGAGCAACGCATCTACACACTTTGCTTGCAATTTTACGAATGATTCGCATTCAAAATATAGATCGAACATTACACGACGTTAAAATAAAAAATAAATAAATATATATATATATATATATAAAGAAATTCCTTAAATTGTACGATAATCTGTATAATAATAGATATAATAGTTATAATAGTTATAATAACTGAAAACAACACTTTTATATTCTTTATATTGTATAAGGTCCTGTATAATAACTGATAAACAATTAACGGAATGTCCATAGATATACTACAAACACAGATTTTCCATAATTCCAAATTAAGGGAAACAAATCAACCTTCTAAATTTATTCAAATATCATTCAACATATTTGACCATGTAGGGCGGTTTATTTACTAAATTTGGAAATTTTTGGAAAAAAAATTGATAAGCATTTTAGCTTGCATGTGGTTATACTAAAGGAAATGTCCTTTAGGACGCATTACATTTTACATTTCGTTATAACAACAAATAAACATTTATATAAATAAGCATGCGATATTTTTTTTATGCAACATTTAAAAAAAGATTAAATTAACTTTTAATTGGTGAACTATCTATATTTAGAAATTATTATCGGCTCCTTAGAATTGGTCCTACCTGTTCGTATCACCTCGCTTTATTCCGTAAGATCTTTAACTTTTCGTATTATTATTCTGTGTTCATCATAACGTTAGGGTGCATAACGCGAATACTACTAACAACAACAGGAGCGAAGGAATTTGATTGTACGAACGGTTGCATACGCATATGAACTAATCAACGATGGGACTCGATATATGCATTATGTTTTAAGTGCTATTATTTATGTGACATTCATTTAACGTGTGCACCTGCCAAGGACATCCAATCACTATTTAATTTGACATACCCCCCAATTCTTAGCGTTAGTAATTAGGAATAGATCTGCGTAATTTAATATTAATTGCAGCAATAAATGTCACATGACTTCTTATGTTACAATACTGCTATGGTGCGAGTGACATCATTCCCTATAATTTACCTATAATTTATTTATTCATCGCATACATGACGAAATCACACATGTTAATTCTAATTAGTATTTTTAATCTTAGTAATCTTGCAGGATGTGACGCTACTTATTTTTTTTTATTTATTTTTTTATTGACAAATAACAGTTACATTCTTTAATTTTTTTTTTCGTACTCCAAAGATTGTAAATTGTGACGTTTTAAATTTCAAATAAACAATTAAAATTTTGTTAGGATAATTGTGTGATATTTATCTTATTTATCTCGAGTTAAATCGGACTCTTTTCATTATGATAGTCCGATAACGCGATTTTTTATTTCCGATGTGATACTTTTAAAATCAGGTACGCTGATGTGGGTACATGGTTTTCTGTCCTTCGTCGTAATAAATAAAAAACGCCAAACATTACAATGAATACTATGAATAGTTACTTCACGTGAAAAACTATGTCTATATACGTATAAATATTCGTGTATATGCTATTTATGGAACGCGATCTGTTCTTCTGGTTGATTACTTGTTATACGTGCGAATTCTTTTTTAGTATGGCCAATAAAAAAAAAAACTTTTTTTTTTTTAATATCTACAGATTGAGCCATAATGATACTCAAAACTTGTGGTTGAGTTCACAAAAACATCAGCCTGCTCTAATAATATATGTATTTTGTTTGTTCCACTGCAATATACCTTCTAACTACTTTTCTCATTATGTATTCAATTTAACCGTTTTTCCATCAATTTTTGCTTTTCTCCTTCATTCTGATATATATAGACTAACTCTTCCCCCATTTTCATGTCTCTACATGCATATTCGCAAAAAAGTGCTTTATAATCGGAATACGCTAATAGTAATGTTTTTATTGCCGGAGAAGAACGGAGACTTTTTTCTACTTTTATGATTATGCGTCTCGATGTGTGTTTCCTTTGTTTCACGTGACTTTCGTTACACCATTAATTCAGGTAAACCTTCTATATTCGATATTAGGAAGTTTCGAATGTTTACTTATAATATTATCGTTAAGATTTGTATATATCGTCCTGTGAAATTAAATTTGGCCATGTGATGAGATAAAAAGTTTAATTAAACTTGAAATTTCAAATTTAAATAACGAAAAGGTAATCGAAGATCACAAAAAAATAAATGTATAGATAAGTTAACAGGAGATAACATTTGATGATCGTATAATCTAAAAATAGCAATAGGGCGGACATAACACATTTTGGTCTATTATTTCTCCGTAACCTTCCCGCTATAATCCGGATAATTTGTTTATCAAAACTCTGAAATTAAATATTTAAAAAAATATACAAAATTTTATTATTTTCGCTATTTTGTAAAGATTTGGTTAGTACAATTCTATGTTGATATTGATATATTATAATTGGAAGGTGGTTTGCTTATTATCTTAATTATGAAAAGGCAATATTTTTAACGCTTTTTAGTTTAAAAAATTACTTATCTAAAAATGGTTGAATATATTTAAGGTTTAACGCAATATAGTTAATAAGCCCCGTAGTGTAACACGTGATTTATTAATAGTAATTATTGCAAACAGATACCTGCATATTTGATACCGATGCATAAAACCAAATCGTACATCACGTTATTTACTTCTATTGGCCATCCTTTACGCTGTATCTTTGTATAATAAAAGAGAAAAAGAACAATTACGCAGCATAGTCTAGGAAATTTGCCGCACAAAAAATTGGCCTGCATTAAATTAATTTAGGCCGATGATCTTCAAAATTTTTAATTTTGGCCGGAAATTAATTTTTTTAGCCACTGTATAAAAAAGGAAATTTATTAAAAATAGGCCTACTCTACGGTAATATTGACTCAGAAACGTTTTTCACATAATGAGTGCCTGCAGTTTAATTAATAGAATTTTACGTAGTCTAATTCTTTTTTTTTTTTGCCGCGCATTTTTTGTGCGGAACCCAGGATAAAAGTTCTGGGAAACTACTAATAAAATTTTGGTAATATTTGTTGGCCAAATTTCTACAAATGAAACATGTTTATCCAATTTACCAGGTAGTCGAAAAATCCCCGGGGGGCAATTCCTTTTTAACTATCTCGAATATTTTTACATATTAAATACAAGATAATACAAAATATGGATTTTTTTAGATAAACGATCATTTATTAATCATTGTAACCTAGCGTGTAAAAAAATTTTATGTGCTCAATGTGCTCAAACCAATTTTTTGGTTTCTTTTTTTGGTTAATACAAACTTTTATTTGTATACGTACGTACTGTACGTAGCGTACAAAAATTAAACATTAGTACATTATCTCACATTGTACATATTAATTTAAAAATAAATAATCTTTCTACAAATTTAGAAATATCCCTTGTACTGCTTCTAATTAAGGTTTTAATGGTATAATTTTAGTTATAATGACAGTAAAAAAACGTTAAAATTAGTTTAGTAAAATTTTAAATATAAATATTTAAATTTACAATTATTTACAAATATACAAATAAAGTAAAAAAACATATTTATTATGAAACGGGGTGAACCCTGAATTGTGGACTATTAAAAGTGGACTAGTAAAACCTGCTACAAATCACTGTTGTAGCGAAGTGATCGATCCCATTAATAAAAACTTTTTAAAATTTCACCATATCGAGAGTTTTACTATTAAAAATTCACCATCTCGAGAGTTTTACTAGTAAAAATTCAATATACGTATCAAGAGAATTTATGAGTCAACCTTCACTATAGTGAAATTTTAATTGGTCTTCATTGTATCAAGAGTTCACTATAACAAGGTTAGAGTAAAATCTGCATTGAATAATGTTTTTTATAATATAAAATCGTTATCTCATATATATAATTAACAGTGAGTTTTACTAGCTCGCAACTTAGGTTTCAACTTGTTGTACGTACAGTACGTTCGTATTATAAAAATTTAAATACTTTCACTATATTCACCTAGCAATCGTTGTTGCATTAGCCAATAAAAACGACTAGCTGATTAGGTTAATTAATTTTTAAAAAATTTAATTTAATTTTTGAATGTATTATTTATAGAAAAAAAAATGGTTAGAAGATTTAAAAAGACTAAACAATAAATAACTTACAAAAGTAATGTTAAAAAAAATTTTTTTAAAATATATATTATTAAAAGAGAATTGCTAAATTAATCGGGGGTAAAATCGCCGAGATCCTATATCTCAAAAATGTACTAAGTAATTAAGTCAGTTATTCGAGTACGTAAAAATACCCAATACCCGAACTCCTAACCTTAATTAAATTTTGAACTATTATACCTATCCTCTCTTTTTATCTCAAACTGCACTCTAGCCCTGATTTTACCTTCGTTTAAATGCAGTTATTTTTCCATTTTAAATATTAATTTTAGCTATATTTTTTTTAAATAAAAAATATAATTTATTTGTCAAAAATTTTTAAAATTATTTTTTTTTTAAAAAAAAAAACTTTAAAAGTTTTAAATTTTTGTAAATTTTTGTTAAATTTTTATTATGAAAATTTTTTAAAATATTAATTTAAACTAATATTTATAAAAATATAATTTTTTTTTGAAAATTCGGCGAAAATATGATTTTTTGCTTTAGTTATCTAAAGCCCACTTAAATTACAAGTATTAGCTAACCTGGCTCTTTGTGATACTGAAATATTCAAATTATACATATTCAATCTGCTATAGTAAAGTTTATCTCAATACCAAAAAATCCTGCAACTGAATAATTTGATATATCACTTAATAGTATTTATGGCCTATCAAGATTACCTTCTTTTCTAACCTTCTTTTTCTAGCTTCCCAAGTAGAAGAATTCATAGTCTCTAACTGATATATGAAAAAAAATTAATACTAACAAAATGAAAGGAGAAGAAAAAAACTGCCTAAGCAACAAGAAAATGAAAAAAAAAAACAAATGAAAAAAGAAGAAAAAGGCAGAAAAAAATATAATCTATAAAAGCACTATTATAGCCTATGCTAGGCACAGTTATAAAAATTATATATTAATTTAAAAATTTTGTATATCTATTGTAAAGCTAAGACTTATCTTTAAATTTTCTTCTTCTAACTATACCATCTGATGCAGGTTAGTTCATTAACCAGAGCACTGATTGGTTTGTCATATAGTGTAAAAACACTATTGCCAAAACAATCTTGTATTTATATCTTACTTTGTCTGTCCGAAAATAGAAAGTGTAAACAATGCTGATCTTTTGGAGGGGGTAAGCTAGAATGCCCACTTTTTGTTGAAATTTTTGTAAGAGTGGCAGAGAGATGGAGTAGAGAAAAAAACTACTTATACACAAAATAAAAAAGTGTGAGTTTCTTTTACTAGAATCAACTATAGTCCACATTGGAACATGCACAATACTAAATCTTTTTAGTGAGTGATAAACTCTAAACTTGTCAGAGATATATCTCTAAACAACAAGTGTTATACCTGTAGAAACAGTAAGTGATAATCTCCAAAAAAATTAGCTAATAGCATATGAGAACTATCTCTAAATAATAGTTGCTATTTTAAAGTCTCTCTTCTTATGTCTTATAGACTAATATAGCCGTTTGTATTTTTTCTAGTAAAAAGTTTTTTAGAAATTTTTGGTAAAAGTAATTGTCAAAAAGAGTTGTCTTCTTAATTTTTAGATTTTGAATATTTATAAAAATATAATAAATAATTTTATTTAATAAACTAAATAATATTAAATCAAAACTTAATGCATCTATAGTCTATGTATATATTATTTCAAAAGAAAAGAAACTAATTTAATACCTAGTATTTGAAATACTAATATTTGTATAATATGTAAATTAAATAATTTTTATTAATAAAAAATAGAAAAATTTACATGTAGCCATATTCAATAATTTTACAGTATATAACACTTAAAGACTACACAAACTTTAAAAGCTAATAACTTTTGATCTACAAAAGATATTTAAAAAAGGAAGCTGCTATTTTGTAGCTTAATCAATTTGCTATAACTTAGCACTTTATTTTTTAAAAAATTATAATAACTTTTTAAAATATATAGCTTTAAAAATATAGTATTTTTTTTACTACAAGCACTCCAGATACTTGATATACAACAGAAAGTAGCAGCTGAAATCATTATTTAAATATTTCTGAAGATATCTACAGAGACCTATGAACAAATCCGAAAGCTATACTGTAAAAGCTTTGCAGTATAGAAGAAGCAACAGAATATATCAATTTTCAATATAACAAATACAATACAGACACTAATGCTTAAACACACCCCACACCAACAAATAAGATTCACATATACATGCCCCTGTGGCCTTGTAGATCAATTGCATAATGAGAAGGAAAGATGCTCTTCCAAAAAACAAGCACTACAAAAAGTCCATCTCTGGTCTACATTATGGATCCAATATAGTAGATCTTCTAACTATATATTAACCATTAAAATCTAGGTGAGTTTTGACCACTCTAATAGGTTTAGGTCACAGATAATTAGTTTAGCTATAAGCTCCACTTCAGTTGAGTTTTAGTTGAGTTTTTAGTCTGAGCTCTTATTCTTGAATGTGATTTATATTTTGTTTGTATACAAATTAAGTAGTTATGTAGTCTTTATATAATCACTTGTATAAATTACTCAATAAAGATACAAGCAAGGTCTCACCTTAACAAAAAAAAAAAAAAAAAAAAAAGTATTTTTATATAATCATATATGAAAAAAGTTAAAAATGAGATATATTAAAAAAAATAACTAATTAAATTAGCTTAAATTTATATAATAAAATTTTAAAACTATTTTAACCAATCAAAATTTATGAAATTTAACCAATCAAAATTAAGTAACTATAAAAATATTAAAAATCAATATTTTAAATAAGTAAAAGTATTAAAATTTTAAATTTTAAAAATGTGACAAATGTAGTTTTTAAATGTTGCGCACTGTATAATAACTCAAAATTTTACTAGAATAATTTCTGTTGTATAACTGATAAAGATAAAAATATTTTTTAGATCAAGAGTAACTACTCACTTATACTATATAAAATTTGGGTAGTTACCTAGTTATAGCTATGCCATATATTATTTCATGCTTTAATATCTTTATCTATAGTAATTAAGTAAAAATGCTCTTTTTACAATTTTATTCTAACTTTAATTTAATATAACTCTAATATATCTAACTTTAATATTAATAGCTACAATATTTTTTTACAGCTATATGTAGCAGTGTTTTAAGTTTATATGGTATTAGTTAACTTAGCTGACTTAGTTGACTAATTTAGTCAATTTTTTAAAAACTTAGCATTGTCGACTATGTATATAAAATATTTTAATATAAAATAGTCATAAGTTCTTAGATATTAGACAGTAACTAAATATAAAATACAAACATGGTTAGCAGATAGTTTTAGAAATATGTGTAATATATTAAATATATACAAATAAATTTTTTTAGATATAGTAAGTCTTACTAAATGAGTATCATCAAAAGAAAACCCAACAATTTAAATATAGTCTATATTTAAATTGTTAGGTTTTCTTTTAGTGATACTTAAATATATGCTCTATGTAAACTCTCTAAATGTATAGTATAGTTTGGTCTTAACTTATTAACTTATAAGAGCACTATATATTTTGCACTTTATAAATAGATAATATATTATTAGTAAGTTTGTTATTTGCAATATATAGGAAATTAATTAAGCTTTAATTTTTAGTAACTAAGTTGACTAAGTGTCGCGGAAATGACTAACACCTCTTGTGTTGATAGTGCTAGGGTTAGGTACAATCACAGGTTATCTAATCAGAACTGAGTAACATCCATGATGTGATTAGTGATGCATGAATTTAATATAAAGTCTATTTGTATATTGCATAATGCATATAACCAAGTAATCAAGTACCCAAATTGATAATTTGTAATAAAAGTGTAATGATTCCAGAGAAAAGTTACAGTCAGTAAATTAGTAATATAAACGTTTGGCTTAGTAAATACACGACTTAATATATACATAGTAGTAAAGTGGTAGTGCCTAATATGAAACACCAGTACGCAAAGTGAGTGCTCTGACTAAGTAAATTGAGCCTGAAACCCCTATAAGTGCAAATGTATATAACACTAAATCATATCTCTGCTAAGTTTATAAATTTTTATTAACTATAATCACTATATGTAGTCTATAGCTACAAATAAATTAATTTTAAAAAATAAACAAAATAATTTAAATTAATATTAGAGTTAGTATTAAAGTTTAAAATGAAATAAAACTTAGTTTTTACTAAAATTTTGCAAAAAACTTTTTTTATAAAGTTTAAAAAATAGCTCTATAAGCAAAATTTTAAATATTATTTATTTTGTTGTTTTTTTTTATTTGTTATGCAAAAAAATTATCTATATATTGTATTTAATTTGATATTTTAGTTTGTTTTTCTAATTATTTTGTATAACTAGATATTAATACACCTAGTATTCAAATAGAAATTGTTATTACAAAAACTAGCTAATTAATCAATGCAAAATATTTTAGATAAAAATACTTTATGTTTCTAAAAACTTTTATTATATTAAATTTTTATATTTAAAATTTAAAAAAATCTAAAAAAATATAATAAAAATTACAAAACTATTATAGATATATTTTATAATAAATATAAAAAATATAGTAAAAAAATATTTAAATATTTTTTATATAAATATAAAAAATTAAAAATATTGCTAATATTAATTTTTTGATATTAATATAAAGTTTAATATTGCTAATATTAGTAATTATAATATAGAGATAATTTTAATACTTATCAGTGATAAAATTTACTAGAATGCTTTATTTCAAAACATACTAAGTAAACAAGATTAGGTATTCTAAGTAAAAAAGTTTAGAACCTCTGAAAACTTTATATAAACTAAAGATTGAAATCTTATATTAGCTCTATATTATTTTATATAAAAAATTCTTAATACTCTAACTCTAAAAATTTTTAGACTAGTGAATTTTACCACTAGTTAATTTTAAATTAATTTATTTTTTTATAATTATTTAATTATTTTATACAAATAAATTATAAGACTTAATTAGGTATTACATGCTATAATATACTTATATATTGCATTTTAATTTTTTAACAAACCCTTTAAATTTCTAAATATTCCCTATAAACAATTATAAAACTGGCCAAATAACTATTTCTAACAATGCAACAACAATAACAAATATATCTCAATTAAATACTATCAATTTCTACAACCACCTATTCTCAACAAAAATACCAATAACACTTAAAATTGATCTCTTAGAAATACAATCACTATTACAAATTAATCTAAAATCTCCTCCAATACCATCTACTATTTTTTCTATTTTGATTCTACCAATATACTATTTTCTAATACAAAAACTTATCTCTAATCTAATATACATTGAACAAATATTCTCCCTATATAGCCAATCTCAAAATATAGCAACCAACTTAAATACTCCTTTACAATATTATATAAATACATCACTTTCAAATTCTTCAACTACAACTTTAATTAGTGTTAGTTGGTCTACACTTAATTATCCTTCTCTTAAATTTAATGCAGCAATTTTTGATCAATCAAATATACTTCAAATAGAACTCCAAATAATTATCTTATTATTACTATTAATTCAATCCAACAACTACATTGAAATTTTTACAACCAATCATACTACTATCCAAGTAATTAAATACTTACTCTACCTAACACCAACTAAAATTAAAATTAACCAAAAGGAATGGTATTTATTACATATTATAAACACAATAATCATCTAAAATTTTTTTCACCTTTCAATATCCAAAACCAAAGCAAATAAAAAAAACATACCATACATTATTAGTAAGAATCTAGCTAATAACAGTACTTTAAATGAACTAATCATTTTCAATTATTCCAATTTTAACCTTCCTATTTACTTTAAATAGAACAATAATATTATACTACAAAATTAAAAACTTAATTAACTGGATCAACCATAATACTTGGAAAATTTATATTAAAATTCTTAAACTCTTATTAAACACCTCAAACTTTTCACTTTTCTCTAAATTAATAATGAATAACTTACCAACAATGAATAATTTATATAAACGTCAATCAGATCTATATACTTATCCTAACTATATTCAATGCAACTAATACGAAGATGCTTTACATCTTTTTAAATATTCAAAAATACAATATAATCTCTTACAAACTATCGATACAACTATTCAAAATTTTATAACTTTAAATCTATCTAACAATATCAATAACTATAACTATATCTTACAAATAACTCAAAAACTCTCATATTACTTTCTACCAACAAATATTATTAACTCTAACTATCTCTTCTATATTATCCAAGGACTATATCCTAAACAAATCCTAGATGATTTTCAAACAATTCCCAATATAAATATTCAAACACTTTGTATATATATATCTCTTTAACTCTCTATTCTCTTGGTTTAAAGACACAATATGAAAATTTCACAATGAAAAGCAACATCAATGGGAACAATTAAAAGGCATAACATCCAAAGTGAAAAGATCTAAACCTATTATTATTTCTTCCAATATTCAAAATACTTCAATTATACAAAATTCTACTACTATACAATCGATTATGATTATTATATATATAAATAGCTTTTTTCTAATCTCTCTCCACTTTCAACTTCATTATTATTTATTATCCAATAAGGTTTTCTCTTATCTAATTTGCTTTTAAAATCTTTATTAATTTTATTATCTTTAGATTTAAAAGTTAGATAAAATAGAGATGTAGTATCATGCTGGGTGCCTAAAAAAATTTTTAGTAACAATTGATTTAAAATCTTTTAACAGATCTTAACTATGTATTACGATATGTAAATATTGAATCGAGTTATTCTATATCTTAATAAAGCTTCTAATTTTGACACCAAAAAAAAAAAAAATTGGCCAATTAAATTTGAAGATTAGGTGTAATATATAAATTAATTTTGTATAACAAAAATAAAATTTTTTTTTAAAATTAAATAATATCTCTAAATGTTAACTATGAAACTACTTTTTAAGCTCTAACAAAAAAATTTTTTGCAAAATTTTGTATATACTAAGGCTCATTCTAATATTTATTGCTAACTCTATTCTAATTAGTATTCTTATAAACATATACTAATTATATAATATTTGTATATACCAATGATTACATAATATATAATATATATCAATCTATTAAAATAGTAATTTTGGACAAATTTTCTCGACAACTACCAATTGAATTTGATAAAAATTTTTTTAAATAGATTCTGCAAATTAGTAGAATTTATTTTAAAAATTTTATCAAATTTAATTTGATAATTGTCAAGAAATTTTTATATAAAGTTTGAAAAATTTTCAATACTTCAGAAAATAGTAGCGGCAAAAACTTTCTAAATTTTAACTGAAAATTTCCCAACAACTATTTAATAAAATTTGATAAAATATTTTTTAAATCAATTCTATAAATTAATAGAATTAATTTAAAAAAATTTTCATCAAATTCAATTACATAGTTGTCAAGAAATTTTTGGTAAAAGTTTGAGAAATTTTTAATATCTCAAGAAAATAGCACAGTAAAAATTTTTCTAAATTTTGAATAAAATTTTCTTAACAACTACTTAATAGGATTTGATGAAAATTTTTAAAATAAATCTTATGAATTATTAGAATTTATTAAAAAAATTTTATCAAACTTTTTTTCAAAGTTTAAAAAAATTTCTACTACAGCTATTAAAGAGTATTGAAAATTTTTCCAAACTTTAAATAAAAATTTCTCAATAATTATCTAATAGAAATTAAATTTTTTTTTAAATAAACTAATTTGTAGAATTGATTTAAAAAAAATTTCATTGAATTTATTAAATAGTTGTCAAGAAACATTTGCTTAAAGTTTAAAAAATTTCTGCTATAGCAATATATTAAAAAATTTTCTAAACTTTGAATAAAAATTTCTTGATGACTGTTTAATTGAATTTGATGGAATTATTTTAGAATCTATTTAAAAAAAATTTCATTGAATTCTATTAAGTAGTTGTTGAGAAAATTTGCTCAAAATTACAAAAAATTCTAATTGATAATTTGATATAAGGTAGATATGCCTAATTTGGCATAGTGCCTAATTCGGCATACTAATGATAACTTACGAACTGATGATTAGAATCATGTAATTTTGATACTATTTGATTTATCTTATCGTGACGAATTAAATAGTACCAAAATTATATGATTCTGATCAATAGTTCGCAAGATATTATCATTTAACCAAAATAGCCTACATATAAGATCGATATGCCTAATTAGTACAGTGTCTAATTCAGTGCACTAACAATATCTTATGAACTATTGATCAGAATCATGTGATTTTGGTACCATTTAATTTGTCTCATCGAGACGAATCGAATGTTATCAAAATCATACGATTTCAACTAATAGTTCACAAAACATTACATTAGAAATCTTTAATGCACTGAATTAGATACTGTGCTAAAATAAGACTGTTTTTAGATAAACTTTTAAAAAGTGATATCTTGTGATTGAATGATCAAAATTAGGTGATTTTGGTGCCATTCGATTTGTCTCGATGTGACAAATCGAATGGTACCAAAATCATCTAATTCTGATCAATATAGTACATGATATGCTTTATAGAACTTAACTGTGCCGAATTAGGTATATCTATCTTATGTTATATATTATTTGATCAGCTATATATGCAAAAATTATGTAATTGGCATGTACTGTAGACCAGCACAAATTTTCTGCATGACATAAAATTTAGTCATATAACTTGTATAACAATAGTGGCTAATAGAAATACCAAATTATTCTAAACTAGGAGTTGACCAAAATAACTTGATTCAGAGTTTTTTAAACCAATTTCTGGTTCAAAAAAACTCAAATCAGGTTTTTTTAAACTAACTTCTAGTTCAAAAAAAACTGAACTAGGTTAAAAGAACCTGAATTGAACTAATTTCTGGTTCAAAAAAACCTGATTTGAATTTCTTTAAATATTTTTGGTTCAAAAACCTAATTTAAACCAAACTTTGGTTCTGTAGAAGTTCTTTTGAACTAGAAGCTAGTTCAAGGAGATCTGAATCAGGTTTTTTTAAACCAGAATCTGGTTCAAAGTAGCCTGAATCAGTTTATTTTAACTAGAAGTTGGTTTAAAGAAATCTGAATTGAGTTTTTTTGAACTAGAAGTTAGTTAAAAGAAACCTGAATCAGGTTCTTTTGAACTAGAAGTTGGTTCAAAGAGACCCAAATTGTGTTCTTTTAAACCAGAAGTTGGTTCAAAGAGACCCAAATCAGGGTTTTTTGAACCAGAAGTTGGTTCAATAAAACCCAAATCAGGTTTTTTTGAACCAGAAGTTGGTTCAAAGAAATCTAAATTGGATTCTTTTAAACCAGAATTTGGTTCAAAGATCTGAATTGGGTCCTTTTGAACTAGAAGTTGGTTTTAAAAAAACCAAATTGGGTTCTTTTAAACCAAAATTTGGTTCAAAAAGACTTAAATTGGGTTCTTTTGAACCAGGTTGGTTTAAAGAGACCTGAATCAGGTCTTTTAAACCAGATTGGTTTAAAGAAACCTGAATTAGGTTCTTTTGAACTATAAGTTAGTTTAAAGTGACTAGAATTGGTTTTTTTTGAATTAGAAGTTGGTTCAAAATGACTGATCCCAGGTTCTTTTAAACTAGAAATTAGTTTAAAGAGACCAATTTGGTTCCTTTAAACCAAATTCAGTTTCTTTTGAACCAGAAATTGGTTTAAAGAGACCTGAATTGGGTTCTTTTGAACTAGAAGTTATCTCAAAAAGATCTGAATTAGGTTCTTTTAAACCAAGTTGGTTCAAAAAGACCTGTATTTAGTTCTTTTGAACCAGAAGTTGGTTCAAAGTATAGTTGTTAGATGAAACCTTTTTTTGCTTGGTGATAAAAGACAAAACCTAAGCCCCAAAATGATAAAACCTCAAATTATGCTAACAAAAGACAAAACCGAAATTCAAAATAATAAACCCTAGTGCTCTTACTAAAAAAAAACTCTTGTACTTCTGCTAAAAAAAACCCTTGTGCTCCCACTAAAAAAAAAAATAACTGAATTGATAAAACTTTATAATAATAGTGAATCTCTACTTTTCTTGCTAAAAAATTATTACAGAAATTTTGGTTTTAATGAAGTTATCAATAAAAATAATAAAATTATCTCTATAATTTTAGATATTTAACTCATTGATAAATTATTAATAAGGCTTTTTATTTATATTCAATACTAAAGATGTTTATTGACTTGTATATACATTGTGATAATTTAGATTGGTGTCTCCAGGCCAAAATTAGACTGTAACCAAATATTGTTTTCTATTTTTGTAATTTTTTTATTTTCTTTCTATTTTTAATATAATGAGTAGAATTTCCTTTTAAGGCTACCAAATTTAGTAAATTTAGTAAATTAAATGAATTTAGTAAATTTAGTTAACTGTTTAGTGAATTTAGTAAATTAAGCAAATTCAGTCAAACTTTTAATCTGTAAAAATTGTTACAAAAGAGCTCTTTACTCACCTCAATAAAAAAGAACTTAGTAGAGTTTTAAAAACTTTGAAATTATTATTAGTAGAAGTTGTTCTTTAAAAATTATTTTCTCTTAACCCAAATATTTATAAATTATCTAGTAAATCTGTTTCTCTTACTCTATTATCTTGTTAAAAATTCATATTTAATCATAGTATATAGTTGAGTTTAAGTTAGAGTTTTTGAAATTTGAGTAGAAACACTTTTTTAAAGTTATTCATTCTTTATTATTATATACCTATTGAAATATTAGTTACACTTATATATACTTATTAATAGTATAAAATTACTGCTTGTTAGAAAACTAAAGACTAGACAAAGAATCTAAACTGCATTATTTTACTCTTATATACTCAAATTTACTTGATCACATAATAGATCTACTATCATCACTAATTAGTATAACAATTGATCAAACTAATTAGAGTGATCATCATAATTTCTCATGACATAATCTACACGTAATATTATTGATAAAATTAAAGATCTAATTCTGATATTTATTACTTGTAATATCACTAGCTAATTGAAGATCTGCTTATTAACCTGTGATCATCGAGATTAAATCAGAATAATAAATTACTGATTTCTGATAACTACTTACCTGTGATATAGATCTTAGATCCAAATTAAACATCCGATTGTTACAAGTATTCATGATTATGTAACACGTAATCATAAAAAGAACAAATATTCTAAATCAAAGAGATAGGAGTGTTAGTGTTGGAAAACTAATACAATTGAAACAATAGCAAGTTAAAAGGATATAGAAGTCTTATTCAAGGTCTAGAGACATCATCACAAGACTTAAAAAATCTTGAAACTCGAACCAAGTCTTTCCATGCCCTTTTTCTGTCTTCCAATTCAATATTCTTTGAGTTTTAAAACCTAAATTAAGTTATTTTAATAGCTTAGTATAGAGTTTAAGTTAGTTTATCTCAAAGAGTTTTAGTAACTACTTTCTTAATATATATATATTTAAGTTTTAAAAAGCCAATTACAGAAATTATAAATAGCAAATAAGCCTTTTTATTTATATTTAATACTGAAGATATTTATTGACTTATATATATATATGTATATTTAGGTTTTAAAAAGCCAATTACAGAAATTATAAATAGCAAATAAGCTATTAGCATCTATGTTTATTAGTGTAACCTGGCTTGTATATTTAGATTTTAAAAAGTCAATTACAGAAATTTTATAATTGAAAATCTAAAAATGTATATATATATGTATTTCTTATTAATTTTATTATTTGTACTAATTTATTAATAAAAAGTTTTTTATATTTAGCCAATAGAATATCAATATGCAAAAATATGTAGAATAAACTTAATTATACTAATTTACTTAATTGATAAATTACTTCTTAAATTATTTATTAAAATTGATATAATTGTATGTTTTAAATTTTAGTCTTATATAAATATAATATAGTATAACAAAGTGATATTTTTGCATATAACATCATGGTGGTCACGTGATCCTGCATACTACATACAGCCACTACTAAGTTATTTTTCTTAGTATAGATTTTTCTTTATTTATTTATTTAGGTATTTGCTATTTATTATTTTCGTTATGCATAAATTCGTTATACATAATTCATTATGCATACGATTGTTATGCATAAATCGTTATACATAAAATCGTTTTGCATAACAGGGCCAGTAAACAGTTTAAAGATTTATTTAGATTAGTAGTTATTCATAGAAGAATTATAAAAGAGATGTAAATTGGTCTCTTAAAGAGACATGATCCACTATCATGTCCTAAAACTATCTAAATAAAAGCCTCTTCATCTTGTAATTTCTTCTAACAAAGACCTAACCCAACTCTATAACTGACTATTTTGGCTACAATAGAAGACTTACTTATACTTGCTTCTGTTCTCATCTTTTATTAGTTTTGTACTCTTTGTATTTTTATTAGTTTTATTACCTTTTGTTAATTTTGTTACCTTTTATTAGTTTTATCACCTTTCGCCAGTTTTATTATCTTTTGTTATTTTGTTATTTAAGATTTTAGTTGATGAAAAACAAAACTAAGTTTTGCATTTCATTAGCACAAAATCTCAAGGTTTTGTCTAACAACTATAGTTCAAAGTGACCAGTATCAGGTTCTTTTGAACCAGAAGTTAGTTCAAAGTAACTGATCTTAGGTTCTTTTAAACTAGAAGTTGGTTTAAAGAGACTGATTTGATTCTTTTAAACCAAATTCAGGTTCTTTTGAACTAGAAGTTGGTTCAAAGTAACCCAAATCGGGTTCTTTTAAAACAGAAGTTGGTCCAAAAACCTAAATCAGTTCTTTTAAGCTAGAAGTTAATTTAAAGAAACCTGAATCAGATTTTTTTGAACCTTAAGTTGGCTCAAAGAAACCCAAATTGGGTTTTTTTGAACCAGAAGTTGGTTTAAAGAAATTCAATTTGGATTTTTTAAGCCAGAAATTGGTTCAAAGAAATCTAATTCAGATTTTTTTGAACCTAAGTTAGATTTCAGTCAGGAAATATACTATAAAAGGATAGTGCTAATCGTACCTTTTATGGAGTAGATTATTAATTGATTGATTTTGGAAATTTCTAAAGCATGATCCAAGAATTATCATTGATCTATTAAGTTTTAAGTTTATTTTTTATTTTTTATATTTTTATTATTTATTTATTAATTATAAAATTAAGAAGAGAGAGTGACAACTCTTCTTGCAAATCCCAAACACAAAATTTACTTAAATTCGTTCAACACAAAACATCTGTTTACACAAAATTTTACTATACAAACCTAAGTTTACTTTCTAAATAAACTTATCTGAAATACAAAAATACATATTATACTTAAATATTAAGTCTATAGCTCTTATATTCGCGGAGTAAAGTTCTAAAACTTTTTTTAAGCAAAAAATTCAAACTTTTGATGTTTACTCTTTATCTGATTCTAAACCTCTGTACTATGTCTAGTAAAAGTTGTTCTACACACTTTTCTCATCATAACAAGCTATATTTTATCTCTATAGCTTTAAAATTGACGAAGCTAGCCTTTAAGGAAAAAATTTATACTTTTGCTGTTTACTCTTTAATCTAATTCTAAACCTCTGCATTTCATTAATTAAAAGTTGTTCTACACACCTTTCTTATCATAACAAGCTATATTTTATCTCTGTAGCATCAAAATTGACAAAGTTATTTTAACTCTCCTTACTCACTCTTTACAACTTTCTTTGTCTTTTTTTTGTACTTTTCACTATACCCGATTTTTGTGTAATATCCAATTACTTCCAAATTTATCCAAATTAACTTTATATTACAGAAATATTAATTTCCTTTTATATTTTTCATTCTAACAATCAATTTTACACAAATTTGCTAATTATTACACAAAAGCTTACTATTTATATAATAACCTTTTTTAGCTAACTTTACTACCTCAATACCCCAAATTTTCTGCACATGATTTTTACACAATCTGCACCCTAAAATTACAAAAAATTGAACGTTTATAACTTATATTTTCATCTATATTTTTATATTTATCTACTATTTTATATACAGTAACAATTATATCTACTATTATTACAAAATCTTTAAAATTTAATAACTTTTGATCTACTGAACCAATTTAGACGATTTAACTACCAAAATGATGGTCATTTCAAGACGCTTCTAATGAATCCAAAATCACCTGATTCTGGTTACGTGATCAAAAACGCCGTCAAGATTTATTTTTTAAACTATCTATATCTCTTTATTAAGTTTTTTATTTTTTCTTTTTACTTTTAGTATTTATACTCTAAACTAACTATGACTTAACAAAAATTTCCTCACTATAAGCTTTCTAGTGATATGCTTGATTGGTTTCAAGCATTTCCAATCAATTCAGAAGCTCAAAATTTAACACAATTCCCAACTCCTCTTGGAATTAATGTTTTAAATTTTATTAAACCTTTTCTCCAAAACTTCTATCCTGGACATGCAACTCATACTTCTACTATTCCTCAACAACCTATTTGTAATAGCTTTAATAATCTATTACAAGATATGATTTTACAAAAACCACAATTTCTTTTTGATATTATTTATCAAAATACCTCCAATACACCCTCTTTAAATTCCAATATTTTACCTGAATTATTATATTTTACTTTTAAAAATATTCTTTTCAACTTTACTACTGTTCTTTTTACAAGTCTAAACTACAAAAAAATCTTTCATTAACACTATTTCTTACCCCCACATTCTATTTTTCAACGTGCCCACATTGCAATTAATCTTGCTCATTTACACCTTTTTCTTCATAATAAATATCAAACTATTAACTATATCCAATTTTATCTTGATCTTGATCTTAAACCTATTCGGCTTAGTTTACATTTTGATACCATCCATACAATTCTAACTCTATATCGCTAGAAATCAAACATGATTCTAAATATAATATTTATATTACCTTCAACATTGATCCATAATATTTTCTTCAAACATTTCATATTCCTTCTTTTAAAACATATTGTGTACCTCTTGATACCTGGTTTACTAAATTCTATAATATTTATAAAAAACAATTTTCATATATCAACCAGCAAAAAGTTTATAATCATATTAAATTTCAAACTATTACCTTTCTTTCCAATAATCTTAAACACCTACTCCCAGTTTCTTACCAACCTACATCAATTAATTCTCTACAAGAACGTACTGATACATCAATTAAAGCTGCTTTATACTATTTATACACTTGCACAAATTCTACTTGCAATATTCTTTCTAACAACACAACACATACTTTTTATAATTTAACTTCTTTTTTCTTTAAACAATCCTTTATAAAATTTCCAACTACTTTAAAATATACCAACCTTGATCTAGATTTTTCTAGCTTTGAACCAAATCAATCTTTATCTGCTACATTATTTAAATCATTCTCTTTCAAATCTTTTAAAGAATTAGCTTATCAAGCAGAACAATAATTTATTCAACTTAACAATACTTCAACCAATTTCAAATGTGAAACCTCTTTCTTTTATATTTTTTTTCAACAATTTCTTATGCAAGCTGCTGCAAATGATAATATAACCAATTTTAATCTTAAAAATGCACTACAATATGCTTCTTTTATTTCTACAAATCCTTATTATTTTGCCAACATTTTAGCTTATTTTAATATTATACAATTCTCTACTCATTCAATTTCTTCAATTTTTCCTAATTAAGCTATAAAATACATTTCTAAAAAACTTCAAATTCCAACAATTAATACTGATCTTTTTTT